>JAOTAY010020121.1:0-13398 GCA_025629805.1 Erythroxylum baracoense
TCACTATACATTTATACACTCCTAAACATGGCAATTTACCAATATACCCTTCCTATTGGTGAGGGGATGTTACATATTGAGTAGGGAAAATGTAATGTATCACTCATACATAATGAGCCTACTACTTTTAAAGAAGCAATGTCTGATATTGATTCTTTAAAATGGCAAGAAGCTATAAGATCTGAAATGAAATCCATATACATTAACTAAGTATGGACTTTGGTTGATGCACTCTCTGGTATTGTACTTATTAGATGTAAGTGGGTTTTTAATAGAAAAACTAATATGGATGGTAATGTACATACATACAAAGCAAGGTTAGTAGCTAAAGGTTACAAACAAAAATAATGAGTTGATTTTGATGAAACCTTTTTACCAGTAGCTATGCTAAAATCCATTAGGATCTTGTTAGTCATAGTTTCATATCATGATTATGAAATCTGGCAAATGGTTGCCAAAATTGCATTTCTCATTGAGAATTTATAGGAGGATGTGTATATGATACAACCTGAAGGTTTTGAATCCAAGAGATTTCCTAATCAGGTATGCAAGTTACAAAAGTCCATTTATAGACTTAAGCAAGTGTCACAAAGTTAGAACATCTGTTTTGATGAGTCATTCAAAGGGTTTTATTTTATCAAAAATGTGGATGAACCATATGTCTATAAGAAGGTTAGTGGGAGTGTAGTTGTTTTCTTGGTACTATATGTGGATGACATATTGCTAATTGGAAACGACATACTATACTACAATCTGTAAAGATCTGGTTAGCCAAGAACTTCTCTATGAAGGATATGGGAGAAGTAGCTTATATTCTGGGAATAAATATCTATAGAAATAGATCAAAAAGGTTGCTTGGATTGTCCTAATCCACGTTCATAGATAAAATGCTAAAGAGGTTCAGCATAGAGAATTCTAAGAGGGGATTCTTACCCATATTGTATGGGATTTCTCTTTCATAGAGTATGTGTCCAAAGACACAAGAGGAGAGATAAAATGGATTGCATTCCATATGCTTCAACAATTAGATCATTCATGTATGCAATGCTATGTACTAGACCAGATGTTTCTTATGCTTTGAGCATAACGAACAAGTTTTAGTCTAATCCACTGGACAGTTGTGAAAAATATCTTAAAGTACTTAAGAAGTACTAAAGATGTTTTCTTGGTCTATGGAGGAGATGAACTGAGAGTTCAAAGATATTTAAATGCTAGTTTCTAATTAGATCACGATGATAGTAGATCGTAGTCAAGGTACATTTTCATTCTAAATGGTGGTGTAGTAAGTTGGAAGATTTCCAAACAACCAACCATTGTAGATTCAACGACTGAAGCAAAGTACATTTTAATGTTAGAGGCAGCAAAGGAAGCAGTTTGGACTAAGAAGTTCATCACTGAACTTGGAGTAGTTCCTATCATTGTTGAGCCCATAGTATTATATTGTGACAATAACGGTGTTATTGCACAAGCAAAGGAACCCAAGTTTCATCAATGGTTGAAACATGTACTTAGGAAGTTTTACATGATAAGGGAGATAGTGAAGCATAAAGACATAGCATTGGAGCGAGTTCCCACTAAAGAGAATCTAGCAAATCCTCTTACTAAGCCACTGTCTCAAAAGAGACATGATCGATATATGGATGAATATGGTATTAGATCCATAGGGGATTGGCTTTGGTGCAAGTGGGAGATTGTTAGTTTATACCCTTGCAGCCAATCAATTGAATGTAAATTAATGTATGACATTATTTTGATTTAATGAGAAGGCTTTATTTATCTTTATGTATTAATTTATTTAATATTTTATGTTAAAATCCTCTGTGTAATTGAAATTATGATGAGATCATAATTATGAGATTCAATTTACACTTAAGTACTATTCTTAAATGTTTCTAGTTGTAGTTTGATCAAGACAGGATATTGTTGAAACGGTAAAACTAGCACATATTATGTTTCTTTCTTATAAAGAAAGTAATTGATATCATAAATTAAAGTATAAAAATACCTAAACTAATGTGTGGGTGATTAGAGAATCAGTCACTAAACTAACCCAATTATGAGAATTCGGTATAGAATATTACTTATGTGTCTATGGCTTATCTCATAATGATTGTTGTATAATTAATCCTTAGACTTAAGATTACCAAGGTATCTAGTGTGGGAATTATTGTGTTTTAATGCTACTTATGAATGGTCCTAGGATAATTCAGTCGGTAGTAATTAGATTCAGTAAGAACCATATATAGATAGTTGAGAAAGTCAATATAGGATTTGTCACTTTAAAGCAATTAAAGAGAACATTCTACTGTTCTTGATTAGTAATAATTTATGAAATTCTCTGGCCATAGTGAATTGACATTTAAATAGGTGTTTTCAAATGTCAATTATAAATCAATTACTAATTAGCAAGAATGAACATGATTGGATGATAAGAGTAGACACTTTATCCATACTTTGTCCAATTAGAATATTGAATGACAAAAGGATTAAATTATACTTCATAGCCATGTATGGACAGGTTAAGTCAATCACTTTGACATTCCTAATATTTAGGTAATCATGACATATTGCTAGACGTCAATCATGATTTATAATTATGGATTGTTTAATTGGAGAATTAAAGATAAATTAAAAGAAGTTTTAATTTGTCTAATTCTAATTATGAAATAGAATTGTTATTTATAATCATTGCCAATTTTTTAGAAACCTAATGGGTCACATATCAAAGAGCAATTTATAGAAGAAAAATTAATTTAATTAAGTTAGACTTCATTATAAAGTTTGAGAAACTTTAGGGATTAAATATGAGATATTTGATTTTATTAAAATTAAATTAATTATTAGAATTTGATTTTGATTATAATTAAAGAAATTTTAATTTTAATTAAAAAACCCTTATGATTTTTCTATTTAAAAATGAAAAATAATAGAGAAGCTAGCACTTTTTTCTTACTCTCATATCAATCTTGCTAGACATTTGAACAGCTCGTGATTGATCAATTAAAAAAGTTTCAAAGATTTTTCAATAGGAACACGAACAAGGTATGATTTCTAATTCGTTTTCATATTATTCAAGTTTATTCAATTATCGAGATCTGCTTGGAATCTGTAACAATTGTTTGTTTTTCTGTTGCGTCTGTGATTCTATCATGGTTAGATTCCAACATGTCCTAGCTAATTAAGTGGTTGCTTTTAACTAGTGATAGTACAATATAATCTTCCACTAAATTATTATGTGTTTACTTTTTGAAAGCTTTATATGATTTTCACTTCTTATACATATTCCTTGGAGGGTTCAAGGTAGTAATGTAGGATAAAACTTTCAGGAATCAAAAGAATGCATTTCACTAAATTCTAGATAAAAGAGCTTAAAATAGAATGAAGAACTAATTGATAGGAAGAGAACATAAAAGAAATTTGTAGCAGATTGCTAGACATAAATGAAACTTCAACTATATTGACAGTGCATTGTACATAAAAGGATTAATCACAAGTTGTCTTCTCTTTTTGTTTCTTTCTTTCTTTTTTTTCCTTTCAAGGTTACAAAGAGGACAAGTAAAATGTTTATCATTTGTACCTTCTAAAAAGTTCACATATTCATTTATCATTTAGGAAGCAAGTTATAGATGTTAGAAAGTTGAATTCAACTCTTTCAGCATCAATGCAATTAATATTGAAGTATCTAGTGGCGATTCATGATAAGAGGTTGGTGAAGAGAAAAAATTTCGGAATGGCCACTAGATATCAATATTAATCACTGGATTGATTCTGCTTTCATCATTTATAATTTCTCAACATAGGTCATTAAATTGGTAGGCCGAGTACTGGAAATTCTATTCATGGTTGATCATGTATAACTTTCAAGAAAAATACACGTCTGTTGCTCTTAACGAGGATTGGATTCTGTAGTTGGCAGACCCTGCTCTCTCTTCTCTTAATTTCTCTCAATTTTCACAAGGATTTCACACTTTTCTTTCATTTTTTTCCATTTGAAAATTTTTTACCTTGAAATCTAATGATTCTTACACTAGAAAGCATTTTTTTGGGTTTTACAAGAAACTTTTGCGGTATCTCTCCTCAATTTTTTTGGTGTTTTTGTGCTTATTTTACAGATTCTCCAACAAGATGGAATCAAAAGTGAAACAACTTGATGCAAATCTAAACCAAAGGGCAAAAAAAAGGTGTCCAAAAGTGGTGCACGCGATTTGGTGATGATTTTTTTTACTCCTTTCCTGAACTTCTAACAAAAAGAAGGCGAGAAGTTCTAAAAAGTTCAATCCCAAATTATACTTGCACCAAGATATTTTGATTTAAAATATTTGGAGGATTTGGGTTTGAAAGAAAAATTTAAATCTTTAGGTGCTATAATTCACTGGGATAAATTCATTCATAGTGATTATATTGTTTATGAAGAATTAACTCTTGAATTCTACACTACATTTAGTTATGAGCCTAAAAAGCTAGATAATTTTTGTTTTAGATTAAAATGAATCATATGTAATATGGATTATTTTATTATGAAGGAGATATCTAGATTCCCTAAATAAAAAATTTTCGGAAACCATACTAATTTTCATGTCATGTCTTTTAGGTTAAATTAACTAGTTTAAATGTGTTTTGACCCGTATAATACAACAAATAATGTCATTCGGAGTTTGGAATATTTGTTATTCCATAAATTTATATGTCACACTATTTTTGCTAAAAGTTAGAGTAACAAATGTTTCAAAAATTATTTATTTTTGCATTGATATAGGGAGTATAAAATCAATATCTACACATAGTTACTTCCCTTATGAAAAAAAAAGTAGCTTTTTAGGCATGAGATTTTTAGTAATTGCTTTGGAACAATACTATGGTGTTATTGTTGATAAACTAACCCATGTTTTTCCTGAAAAGTTTAAATAATACTTACATGAAGAGGGTTGAGATCTTGGAGTCCCATAGTAGGGAACTCTAGGATCTGAGCTCTGAATCTAAAGTTAATCATAGGACGAGACAGGTGGGATCTAGTTCTGCACCACCACAATAACATCAAGTAGTGTTATTAAGTGAAGATTTTGAAGGAGATAAAGAAGGTTGGTAGATAATGCTCATCAAATTAGAAGAGGACAACAAGCACTTAGAGGGTTGAATGGACATCATGGAGAAACAATAGAAGGCTATGGAGTGACATCAGCACTACCAACAAAGAAACCAAACAAAGAAATTACTGAAGTTTTTTATCGTGCAAGGTGTCCAAGTCCCATCTCCTACACGATCACCACTATAATCCACATAAGAATTATTGCCTTTCTTTTCTGTTTCTTTTATTTTTTATTGCTCAACATGTTTGTGTTAATTTATATTTGAGTTATGTTTTTTTCACAATGAAAACAATATGTTGTTTAAGTGTGGGGACATATATGTGTTGATAAATTGCAAAACAATCTACTCGTTCTACTCTCAAAAACTACAAATGTACGGGTTGTGACTTGTAGTTGAAAAGCAGACATTGATCCCACAGGGATTGATGCCCAGACATCACTTAATTTAGATCAAACTTTGTTTAAGAAACAAGATTATGTAAAAGAAATAATATGAAAATTTAAACTAAAATTGCAAGACTAATAATGAACAATAAACAATACCAAAGTGCAGAAAATTAGAACTCAAGAATCTAAAGATTAGAGATTACTTTTTTTCCCATTTTGTCTCCCTCCTATTTTACTAATCGAATTGTGTCTCACCTAAGATTTATGAATGTCTTAACTACCCTCTCTCAAGGTGTAATTAATTGTCCCTAATCAAATTAAATATAATTAATTAAACAATCTCTCAACCTACCTATTGACTCCACCAATTCAACTATTTATTAGACTATCCTATGGGTGATCTATTAAATTTGCGAGATCTCTCTTCTATCTAATCAATTGACATAATGATTGCAAGTCTATAGGTTGCAAACTCTCATTGTACAATCCTACATAAATAATACTCTCTCGATTTGTTACAAGGTAAAAATAAAATAAAAAATCATCAAAGACATTTTCATTCAATTCAATAAAATAGGAGTTTTAACAAAATTGTTCAAAAGCAATCCCTAAAACTAAATTAGCTATTTATGGTCTCCATAACATCATCAACACACAAATAATCCATCGTACAAAGAATAGAAGAAAGAAAAACACAAAAAATTAAATAAAAGAAACTTCTTCTCTTCTTTGCCAAAATCTGGAATTTTTTATATTGATGTGCTATTTTCTCCAATCTTAATGATAATCGTTGACTTCAATCCTTCCTCAAGGCTCAAAACTTGTGTTCTTCACTCAAGGAGGCTCTTTCTACAGAAGGATTTTCATCTCCCTTTATCATGGAGGCCTAATTCTCCTTTAATAGTCTAACCTAAGTTTAATGAAGCCCCGCATAATATCTCAGATTATTCCCAAGATTGTGGGAATTTGCAACAAATAGTCTCCTCTTTTCTTCTCCTTTTTGATATCTAGCTCAATCTCCAAGTTGCTTAATCTTCCTTCCTACATAAAAATATTCAGTTCTTACCCTAAATTAACACCAAATATAAAAGAAAAACATTGGAAATCAAACTAAATGAGAACATACAAAATGAATCCTAAACTACAACAATAATCAACAATTATGCAAGAAACACATGCGAATTACTTAGAAAAATATAGTCTAATACACAACTATCAACATCCCCACACTTAAATCTTTGCTTGTCCTTAAGAAAAATAAATACAACCAATCAATTCTATCACTTCATCTTCACAAAGATCAAAGCATACAATTCCTCAAATTTAAGCCAACTTAAATATCAAGTTACTACACATATCATGACCACTTTTTCATTGGTTTCAATAATTGGCACCATCACTCATAAATAAGTATAGATGCAAAATGAATCTTCCTCATAGTTTTCACTCATTTCTCTCAAATGTTTGATGGTTAGTGTCTAGCTCAAACTTCCCATAGGAAACTACACTACTATAGGCTTGCTAATACACCAATTCTCCTCTACAGTGATTGCATGCATAAATAGATCAAAATGACTTATTTAAGGTTGTAATGTAGTAAGGGTTAATGTGGGTAAAGAGGGAAAAAGGTTGACACAAGCCTTTGTAAAGTAAAAAGTGAATAAGATGGGATAACAACACATAACTCTGAGATATACAAGTGTAACTAATATTCTGCACTTATTGATGCTGCTCACTTGTTCTTCCTTTTTCTTTTCTTTTTTTTTCTTTATCTTTTCAACATTTTTTTCTTTTTTCTTCATATATGGAAAAACTATGAATCAAAATAGTACTATATACAATGTAATTCACAGGCAGAAGTGTCATCAAATCATCTCGGTAAAATGACATCAAACCAAACAAAAGAAATTGAAACAAAAAAATGACATCAAGCCAAACAAAAGAAAATGACATAAAAACCAACAAAAAATGAAATGAAACCAAAAAAGGAAATAACAAAATTTAAAAGTAAAAGGGTAAGAAAAGTTTATGGAGATGATGGTGGCGACGGTGTTGGTGAAGGAGCTTCAAAGTTGTTCCTCTAACAGAAATTGAGGAACCACTTCTTCAAACTGTGTTGTTCCTTGTGGACTTGCCACATTTAGGTGCCGAGCTCATTGATTTGGGATGTCATTTGTTGTTGATTGGTGGCCAGTTGATCGAGGATTTGTTAAAATCGGTCAACCTTTGTTAATGCACTTAGTTCCTCCTCTACTGCTTCTTCTTCTGATTCTGGGACTGCTCGGGATATGGAGGGTCAGGAAGTGACAGTATTGGTGCCCCTCCTATTCCTCACTACAGTGCGCATCTGAGGATTTCGAAGTTCCATAGAATGGAACTCCAAAATCTCAAAGTTCCTCAAGTAAGAAATGTCAAACATATCGTGTGGAGTTATAAGCAAATTCTCCACATTAAAGTTATAAAACACACCTAAAGCAGAATCAATATAAGACATCCTAAATCAACTGCTCTTTTTATTTACAACACTCACTATTGATCGAAAAATCCTATAAGGTGTATTGATTTTAATTTTTTGATCCATGCACTATAGAAAGAAAAGTTCTTTGGCCAAGCATTTGTTGATTTTAGTTTTATTAAATACAGTTAAATAAATAAATTTATGTAAAAGTAAATGCTCGACACTCCGAATTAAAGAATTTGGTGCATTGCGTGAGTCAAAATGTTCTTCACCCATGAGAGTTTTCCAATAAGAATTGACATCAAAAATAGCATGATCATCTAGAATTTTTGTATTTGAAAAATTGAAAATTTCACGCATAACAGGATAATCAAGTTTAAAAACATTTCCAGCTAACCTAAACCAGAAAACATCCATTTTAGGGTTATACTAAACTGTCGTGAAAAATTCTAAAGTCATAGTAGGGTAAATAGGTACGTCACACCAAACAAACCTATTCCAACCTATGTTTGAAGCTAGCTGCTCAAGTTTTTGTCTCACTCCTACGTTTTCTAACAATTCAAAATCAAAATAATGAGGAGTGACTATTTCTCTAGCCCTAAGGTCTCGAAAATGCGTACCTTCTTCGTCTGAATAAATCAAAAATAGGTCTCGATAAGCTACCGCTAAATCGGACTTACCTTCACCAGAGACTTGCAAGTGGAGTCATCATTTTACTTGGCACCATTGTAGGAAGAAAACTTGCAAAAATGAGAAAAAGATGAATGAGTTTGATTTTTAGAGAGAGAGAGAAATCTTATCCAAATCCTTGTATTTTTGAATGATTAATACATGAAAAGAGGAAAGGATTGTAAGATTAATGAAAAGAATTGAAGAATTATCAAGAACCTAAAAGAAAATGAAGAGTTTAGAGAGTAGGAGGACATAATTTCATAGTTTAGAGAGAGAAGGAGTGAAATTTTAAAGAATAGGTGAAAGAAGAAAAGGGGAGAGAAACTTAAATTTTCCTCCAAATGGAATTCCCATGATCATGGGATTTCTCTCCAGAAAGTTTTTGGAGGGATTTCCCACTATCGTGGGAATCACTCCAATTCCAACGATTGTGGGATGGGATGATTATCACACTTCTAAACCTTCTTCCAAGCTTAGGATTAGTTCTCCATGATCCCACAACCTACAAACACATCAAATTAATATTATGAGCAGAATTTTGAAAAGAAAACAAGTTAAAATTCAAGCAAAAACCAAATTAAACATCAATCAACCTCAATTCAAACATACTCGTAACTAAAGAACCACACTAATAAATAAACAAAAACAATTAAAAGGAAGTAGAATTCTATGGGTTACCTCCTATGTAACGCTTCTTTTAACGTCCGTAGCTCGACTCTTGCTTTTTCTTAAGGCAGTTCAAATGACTGGCATGGTGACAGTGCAAAAGCTGATCTCAAACTCTGTATATGAGCCAACCCGGTATGGACTCGACATTCCTTGTTATTTTTCTTCCTACACCTTCTACTATGCGATCATTTCTTCCTGAATTGGTTCCTAGGTCTTCAATATCTTCCCGTCCTGTTTGGGGTTCAGGTTCCTTGATGTCTATTGGGGGTAAGGGAGAGAGATAGTCTTTCTTAGATACCTTGAAAGTTAATTTCTCCTTTCCAACTCTCAGTGTTAATTCTCCCCTATCCATGTCAATTATCGAGCGAGAAATAGCTAGGAATAGTAGCTCAAGAACCATTGGGGTTTCTACACCTTCTTCAGTATCTAGTACGTAGAAATCCACAGGGAAGATAAATTTATCAATCTGTATCTGCACATTCTTAATGATCCCCTTCGACTGATGCATTATTCTGTCAGCTATTTTCACCAATGTCTTAGTGGGCTCTAACTCTCCTAAAATCAACTTCTAACTAAACATGTAAGGCATCATGTTGATACCATTTCCCAAATCTGCAAATTCCCTCACTATCTTAACTCTATTTATACTGTACGGAATGAAGAATTCCCCTGGGTCTTCTTTCTTCTGTTCTATGTGTGGACTTCCTTCTGATATATGCTCGTTGACCTCTTTCTTTACCGGTTCCTTTAACATGAGCTTAGTTTGGAGTTGATTTGTTATATCTGTCATCTTGCTTAGCTTAACCTCCTTCAAATTCCTTTTTGCTCCATTTAAAGATGACTTCTGTTGAGCAAAAATATGATGTGGAAGTCCAAGTTGAAATTCCCTAATCGACTCACTCACTAGTTCACTCGGAAGGACTTCCAAAATTATTTGTCCTCCTCTCTTGACTCCATCATTCTCCTCATGTTCACTTTCCTTTTTCTCTGTTCGAGTGATAGCCATAATTCTCTCCTTCAAGTTAACCTCGGTGTTGCTCAGTAGGCTACCTGCATTTTTAAAAGATAAAGCATTAGCGAGTTGACCTACTAGAAACCTCCAAATTGTGGATTGATGATGCATGATTCTTCACAATCTGGTTGAATTTCGCTTTCATCCTCTTCTGACTCTCCTCCTAGCTAGCAAACATCCTTTTCTGATTCTTCTCTTGAGCTACCAGTTTAGACCTCAACACTTGCATCATCTTGTCCATTTTACTTTCCATCGCTCTAAATTAGTTTTGCTGAAATCCCAGTGGTGCTTGTGGTCTAGCTTAGCCACCTGTATTGTTATTGCTCCAAGAAAAATTTAGATGATTTTTCCATCCCAGATTATAAGTATTGGAGTAAGGGTTATTACCTCATTGCGGCTGGCCCAGGTAACTTACCTGTTCGGTACCACCGGTTCCTAATAAAAAACACTCCACTGAGCCATAGTTATTTTGCCCATATAGCTCACATTGCATTTGCATCGCCTTCACTGTAGAGGAGGATGCTCCTTGCATATTGTTCAGAGCCGTGATTTGAGCCTGCAAAGTAGTAACAAAATAAATAGGTATTATACCTTTTTGTTCCTTCTGCCCCTGTCTACTTCTCTTGCTCGACCACATGCAGCTATTACTCGCTAACTCCTCCAAAAGGTCATGATCGGCTTCCATAGTCTTCCTCATTAATAAACCTCTAGCTGCTGTAGCAATTGTTCCTCTCGTGCTCGGATTCACTCCATTGTAGAATGTCTATAGCAGGAACTCTCTTGAAAGGGGACAACTTCTCTGTAATTCTTTAAATCTCTCCCAAGCTTCATAGAGAGATTCCCTATCATTCTATAGGAAATTTGTAATCTCCTTGATAATCCTTGTCATCTTCATCAACGGGAAATACTTCTTGATGAATGCTTGGCTAAGTGGCTTCTAAGTCTTAGTCTAGCCTGAATTCAGTAAGTTGTACCACGCTTTAGCCCGATCTTTCAATGTGAATGAAAACAACCTCAGCTTCACCATATTGTTAGACATTCACTGAATCAGAAAGTGTCATAGATCTCCAAACAATTTATGATGTGGGCGTTCAGATCCTCACTGGATAGCCTATAGAACTGCTCACTAATTTGTAGAATGTTGACGAATGTCAAATTTATCTCAAAATTGTTCGCTTGAACCACTGGTCTCGACACTCCTTGAGGACTAAGTCCTAGCCTCATTAAATCCATCAAAGTCCTCTCTAGTCCTCCTTGCTCTCCTTCAGTCATATATTGTTGTGAAAATTTTAGATGTTTTGCCCCTCTAAACTCTCTTTCATGTCTCGTTGTCAAGAAATTCGTCTTCACTATCTTCTTTCAATCTTCGCGAGCTCTTTGTGTTCATGCACCTACAAATACACAAGGAAAAGTATCAAAAATTCTTATATCAATGGAATCTAAATGAAACAAGATGCTAAACAATCAATCCCTAGCAACAACACCAAAACTTGTTTATAAATTGCAAAACAATCTACTTATTTCACGCTCAAAAACAATAAGTGTACGGGTTGTGACTTGTAGTTGAAAAGCAAATATCGATCCTATAGTGATTGATGCCTAGACACCACTTAATTTAGATCAAACTTTGTTTAAGAAAAGAGATTGTGTAATAGAAATAATCTGAAAAATTAAACTAAAATTGCAAGACTAATAATGAACAATAAACAATACCAAAGTGGAGAAAATTAGAACTCAAGAATCTAAAGACTAGAGATTACTTTTTTCCTATTTTGTCTCCCTCTTATTTTATTAATCAAATTGTGGCTCACCTAAGATTTCTGAATGACTTAATTACCCTCTCTCAAGGTGTAATTAATTGGCCCTAATCAAATTAAATGGAATCAATTGAACGATCTCTTAACTTGCCCAATGACTCCACCAATTCAACTAGTTATTAAATTATCCTATAGGTGATCAATTAAATTTTCCGAGATCTCTCTCCTGACTAATCAATTGATGCGATGATTGCAAGTTTATAGGTAGGCACCTCTCGTTGTATAATCCTACATAAATAATCTTACTCACTCTCTCAATTTGTTACAAGATAAAAATAAAATTAACAATTATCAAAGACAATTTCATTCAATTCAATAATATAGGAGTTTTAACAAAATAGTTCAAAAGTAATCCCTAAAACTAAATTGGCCACTCATGGTCTCCCTAACATCATCAACACACAAATAATCTATCTTACAAAGAATAGAAGAGAGAAAAACACAGAAAATTGAATAAAAGAAACTTCTTCTCTTCTTTGCCAAACCCTGGAATTTTGAATGTTGTGAGCTCTTTTCCCCAATCTTGATGATAGTCCTTGACTTCAATCCTCCTTTAAGGCTCGAGACTTATGTTCTTCAATCAAGGAGGCTCTTTCTACAGTTTCGTCTCCCTTTATCGTGGAGGCTTAATTCTCCTTTAATAGTCCAGAAAACCTAAGTTTAATGAAGCCCCATATAATATCTCATATTATAATTCACATGATCTTGGGAATTGGCATGATTCCTATGATCGTGGGAATTTGCAACAAATAGCCCTCTCTTTTCTTCTCCTCTTTGATCTCTAACTCAATATCCAAGTTGCTCAATCTTCCTTCCTACATTAAAATAGTCAATTCTTACCCGAAATTAACATCAAACATAAAAGAATAATAATGGAAATCAAACTAAATGAAAACAATCAAAATGAATCCTAAACTACAACAATAATTAACAATTATGAAGGAAACACATGCCAATTACTTAGAAAAACATAGTCTAATGCACAACTATCGATATCCCTACACTTAAATCTTTGATTGTCCTTAAGCAAAATAAATAAAGCCAATCAATTCTATCACTTCATCTTCACAAAGATCAAAGCATACAATTCCTCAAATTTAAACCAACTTAAATATCAAGTTACTGTACATATCATGACTACTTTTTTATTAGTGTACATAAGCAAACTTAACAATTGGCACCATCACTCAAAGATAAGTATAGATGCAAAATGAATCTTGCTCACAGTTTTCACTCATTTCTCTTAAGTGTTTGATGGTTAGTGTCTCACTCAAACTTCCTATAGGAAACTACACT
>JAOTAY010020122.1:0-13397 GCA_025629805.1 Erythroxylum baracoense
TTTATTATCAATTAAGATATTTTCAACTTTATATCATCAATCAAATTTATGTTTAAAAAATTAAATTTATACTATTAATTAATAGCTGTTTAAATTATTCATCAATTATAACATCATGAAATAAAATTTATTGATGGTATTGACAGTACATCATAAAAAAGTTTTCTGATTATTTTACTGACAGAAATCTGAGATCCGTTGGTAAAAATACCAACGGAATGATATATACTGTAGGTACCGACGAAAATAATGTTCCGTTGGTAAATTTACCGACAGAAAAATGTAGCCCGTTGGTAAATTTACCAACGGAACGTTATTTTCTGTTGGTAATTTACCAATGGTATACATTTTTTTATCGGTAAATTTATCAACGGAACATTATTTTTCGTCCGTATTTATTAGCTACAGTCATTTTTACGATGCCTATGTCTGTCGGTAAAATCCATTGCTAATGTTACATACTGACGGAAATTGAATGTTTTCAATCGGTAATTTTCATTGCAAAACCATATTTTTCTTGTAGTGGATTATGTTGAAGATTACAATGAGTTTGTAATAAAACAATCCAATGAAGGCATTAAGATCATCTTAACACAATACCCAAACAATAAACATAGGATAACACAATCAATCCCTAAAGAGAGTAAGAATAACAAACACAATAAAGGGTATGCTTAACAGGGTTCTTCGGCGTTGATGTCAGCTCCTAATTAGTGTTGGAAGGCTCAACCCGCCATCTTCTCCACGGGTCTCTGATAGTGTCTACTCTTCATTTTTCTCATGAAACCCTTGGAGTGTTTTCCCCAAAACGAAACCATCAACTTTTCATCCCTTGTGTTGTCACACATTATTTGGTTTTATACCAAAAAGTAGGATTAAAATGGGTGAGCTGGCATATGTCTCATGGTGGTGTAAAACTTCTCATGAGCATGAGAAGGGCCGTGAGACACGCTGTATAGGCGTGATAAGTGTCTCATGCCTATGCAAACTGTGAGTTACTTCCTACATTCATTGTTTAATTTGTTTGACATATAATCATCATCTTTATGCATTTTCTTGTCTCCTCTTGCTCTAATCCATCCCATTCTTGCTCCATGAAGACAATTGATTGTAAATCTCTGGTAAACGACTCAAACATTGTGCTTTTAACTCACTTCAGCTCTTTTGCTTCTGAATTGTATCTAAAACCATATATGAACTAAAGTGAGTATCTTAAGCATTTTCATATCATTAATCAATGAGTGTTACGAAATAAAGGTATAGTCAATTAAGCACATATCAATTTCCCCTGCACTTAACTTTTGACTGTCCTCGGGCAAAACATAAAAATCAAAATCACATACCCAAAAACACATACTCATTTTCCACATTTCCCAAGAATATATAGTTATAAGCAAATATAATTAACTTTCAAAAACCATAGTAATAATTCAACATTAAACGCTTTTACTCATGATTAATCGACATTCATCACCTCTAGAAGCTGAGCAATCTAGAGGTAGACTTGGAAAATGTGTTTAAATAAGATGTATTCATGTGTGCACTCAAAAACCATTCATAATCAAGACATTCCACAATTTTTCAAATCATTTCATTTCTCCACTACTAATGTTCACATGCAAAATCATGAATCAAAGGACTTTTTATGGTTGTAATATGGGCAAGGTTAAGGTGAGATGTGTTTGGGTAAAGTAGCATAAAAGCCATCAAAGTTAGTGAAACAAGAAAAACACTCAATACAACATCAAGTGCAAAAACCAACATTCACTTGCAATTGTGTACATCAACTGTGATGAATGTAAAAACTATGTTTCCTAGCTTAAATTCAAGCTCTCGCACCACAAACCATATCAAGCATCTATCACACACAAAAGTTGATAATAAACAAGGCCTTGTAACTATAAGGAGTGATCCTTAAGAACTACATCTCCCTCATTCACATTATACTCAAATAACCCTTTCATTACAACTTTAAGAGGAAAGGCTAATAATGAGCAACCTTGCAAAGCATATGCATTTCCTCCTTGATACTTTTATTTAAACAATTTTTTCTTTTCTTTTGCTTTTCTCTTTTTCTTTTTTCTTTTTTTATATAAAAATTAAAAGAAGCTACACTAACAATGGAATTTATAACATGACATTCTGACAAATATAACCACCCCACATATGTGCGCACCCCCACACTTAAACTTTTGTACATCCACAATCATCAACAATTAACAAATGCTCCACTAACTTTATGGCTTGGGTAGGACATTTGGTTAAGTTTAAAAGCATGTAATGTGGTTAACATAAAAAGAAAGGCTAATAAAGCTCAAGGAGGCTTAACAAAGGAAAATTCATATCAATGAGTAGGCTATTCGACTATTGTAGCTTGAAAAAACAAAGATGCCTAATCATTTTCATGTTAATGCATGTGATAAAAAATGTGGTCATGAATAAAAAATCAAAGCAAAGTCAGGATGTACATGTCTTGTAGATCACCCATAAACAAAAGACAATGAGACTGATATAAATCTGTCAGTCTATAAAGGCTCAAAATCTCGCTAGCTTTTGTCTACCACTAGTCACTACTCTTCTAAAGATAATGCACATTAACTAATCACAAAATTAAAAGTACATGCTAAAGTTGCCATGCGTTCTTCTAGTTAATTTATTCTCTAATAATGACTATATAGTCCTAGATGCAATAAAAAAAGAGAAAATATTTGTGTTTGTTTGCTTCTCTCTCTCTTTATTGAAAACTTAAAAACACGTAAAAGCAAAAAAACTTAGAAATATAAATGCATATGAGAAAGAAATGCAAAAATGTAAAGGAAAAGAAAGTAACTTCCCTTGGGTTGCCTCCTAAGAAGCGTCTTTATTTAGTGTCGTTGGTTCGACTCCATACTTTCCTCATGTGATAAAATTATGATCTTTAGGTGTCACATGTGCTTCCTCCACTTGAGGTTCTTCAGGATAGGGCCTAAGTTGATGATCATCCACCTCGAACGTCTTCCCTATCTTCAAAATCTCAATCTTTACTCAGTCCATGCACTCCCAGAAGATCTCAAATATCTCTTCACCTTTTTCCTCCTAATTTAATTCCTCCAATCTGCTATGTAAAGGTGAAGGATTAATATTAAAAACAATAAGGGACTTAACATTTACCTTTGAGCTAAATGATATTTCCTTTTCTGCTTCGAGCTCCTTCTCTACTTCTTCGACACAAGCAATTCCTTGAGTCTCAAGCTCCTTCTCACTTTGTAAAGTTTCTCCATTAACGTCCACTGGGTGAACCTAGGGTTAATATGGCTGCTCCTCTTTACTTTGTGATGCTAAGTGGTCAAGAGTTTCCGTCATCTGACCTATTTGACTTGCCAAGTTTTTGAGTCTAAACGTTGTATCTTGGTGGAATTGCATCATTTCCTGTTGGAATTGCTGTTGTACACCCTGATGAAACTATTGTACACCCTGTTGAAATTGCAAATTATTAGCATTCATAATATTAATCAATTCTTCCAGAGATGTACCTGAGTTGTAATAAGAAGCCTCTGGTCTATACAAGAATTATTGTGCATCCTACAAACTATCATGGAAGTAATTTTGCTGGTTATCCCATCCATAACTAAAGTTAATATGATCATTCCAATATGAGCAATAGGAATGGGAATAAGAGTTGTGGAAAAAATTACTTCTATCCATGAAACATTTTTTAATCACAAACACTAAACAAAAAGTAAAAAGATCAAGAAATAACTAAAAAGAAACTAATTACAAATAAATATGTAAAAAAAACCCAATTATAACTGAAAAGAAACTAATTACAAACAAAAATGTAAAAAAATCAATTAAAATCAAGAACAAAAACTAAAGCACCACACTCCCTAACAACGATGCCAAAATTGACGTAATGTCGTAGCACTACTTAAAATAACTAGACCTATAACTATAACGGTGGTGAGTCTAGCTCGATCCCACAGAGAGTGTTCGATTAGCTCTTGTTATGAAATCAATCAGTGTTTAGGTTACAGGGGGTTTGGTTTGGGTTAAAATAAAATAAAATGAAACTAAACTAATGAAATCAAATTAAAGAAAACATTCAAAGATGATGAAAATGATGAATTCGTTACGGACCTGATCATCGGTTCAATCTCTGCCTACACCCAGTTAAACATACTTCATTGATTTGTTAATCTCTTACCCGTCATAGCAACTATTAATCATAGGTTAATGATAAGCTCTATTAACCTCAATTTTCTCTTATGTCTTGTTTAATTAAGAGATGGCCGTTAATTAAACCTAGTTATCGAATAACCTAGGATGTGATCTCTATATTTAATTAGACACCCGGATTACGAATTAGGAAAATAGATTAATAAAGGCCACACAAGCTCGGGTCATTTAACCTAGAATATGTTATCCTTAATGATTCGACACCAATCAAAAACACAAAATTACAGATTGTATCCCTAATTATCCAAAACCATTAGTTGTTACAAATGGATCTCAACATAACAATTACGACTTATATTGAAGATACTAGTAATGATTTCGTAATAAAACAATCTAATGAATGCATTAAGATCATCTTAACACAATACCTAAACAATAAACATAGGATGACACAATCAATCCCTAAAGAGAGTAAGAATAAAAAACACAAAGAAGAGTATGCTTAATCAGGTTCTTCGGCGTCAATGTCACCTTTGAATCAACGTCAGGAAGCTTAGCCATCCATCTTCTCCACAGGTCTTCAATAGTGTCTACTCTTCATTCTTCTTCCGAAACCTTTGGAGTGTTTTCCCCAAAGCGAAAGCATAAACTTTTCATCCTTTGTGCCATCACACATTATTTTGTTTTATACCAAAAAGTAGGGCTAAAATGGGTGAGTTGGCATATGTCTCATAGTGGTGCAAAAATTCTCACGAGTGTGAGAAGTGTCTCATGGCTGTGAGTGGTGCCTCACAGTCGTGAGACACCTTGTACGGGTGTGAGAGGTGTCTCAGATCTATGCAAGTCGTGTTTCATTTCCTGCATTCTTCTTTTAATGTGTTCGACATATAATTATCATCTCCATGCATTTTCTTGTCTACGCTTACTCTAATTCGTCTCATTCTTGCTCAATGAAGACAATTGATTGTGAATCTCTTAGAAAAGACTCAAATATTGTGTTTTTGACTTACTTTAGCTCTTTTGCTTCTAAATTGTACCAAAAACCATATATGAACTAAAGTGAGTATCTTAAGCATTTTCATATCATTAATCACTAAGTGTTATGGAATGAATGTATAGTCAATTAAGCACATATCAATGATCGAAGGAAAAAATCAGGAAGTAGAGAAATAGATGATAACAACTGTCTACAAGTGAAATAATTGTTCTTGAAAGCAAGGCATACAATAAGAAAACAACTTGATATGTCTTATGGGATTTGGTAATGGTAGTAGGGATTTGACAATTGCCCGTTAATTTTCTTTCAAAGAGACGAGAAAAGAGAAGAGAAAATACTACTAATATGGGAAAAATGAAAGGTTAAGAAAATAAATGAATAAATTATGTGAATAAACTATACAAAAATTAATACATAAGTTATATAGACACTTTTAAAATTTTATATATCAAACTAAGACCTTTAGGAATATTAATCATGAATATTAAATTGTGATGAAATTATTTACTTCTGTAAAAAATTAATATTTACATGTTATGTTCAGGATCTTAATATTAAAAAAGAAAACATTAAAATCAACTAATTAATTAATTAATAGATTTTAAACAATAAGAGTTATTATTTATTAAAATAAATTAAACCGAACCGAAAAGTTGATTCATTCAAAAATTTTACTTTTTATTTACTATATATCGGTTTTATAGCGGTTTCATACAGGTTGAATCTTTAAACCTTAAACCTAATTTCCTTTGATCGGTTCGATGTTTGGTCCAGTTTTTAAAACATTTCCCTTCTTTTTGATTATTATTTTTAAGCCTTTAAATTTTAATTAAATTAATTAAGATTAAATTAGTTTAAATTCTTAATAAATAAGAAAAAGTGTTTTCTAATTGTTTAAAATTTTTTTCAAAAGGGTAAATTTTTCAGGAATGTTGATGAATTTAAATTAATTTTTAATAGTTGGATTATTAAATTAAATTAATTATCAAATAAATTATTAAAATCTGTTAAAATTTCAAACAATTATCTTTCATAATTATATTTTGTCAGATATAATTAGTATAATGAGATTATATTAATTAAGATGATAATTTACTTTTAAAATTAAATTATTTATTTTTCTTTATTATTAAGATAAATAATTAAATTGATTTCTAATTAATATTTTAGAAAACTGTTTTCTTGAAACCAAATTAATTAAATTTCAATCAAATTGAAACTAGTTATTAATTTTAAGCAAGGTGTTACTTAATCAAAATTATTTATTTAAATTTGATTGAAGTAAGATAAGTTTACTATTTTAGAGGGTTATTATTATATTTTAGTTAGAAATTATTCTTTATTAATTTGAATAATAAGTTTCTCAATTAATTAGAAAATATATTTTTCTTGATTAAATTTAAAAATATTTTTATTTATTAATTAGGAAAAATGGCTTCCTTTAATATTTTAGAATTTTTTTTACTAATTTGTTAAAGAATTATTTTCTAATTAATTGAGAAATTAATCTCTAAGATAATATAGAGAGCCTTCTTGATTAAATTAAAATATTTTATGTAATTTTGAAAGATTCTTCCTTTTAAAATTAGAAAATATTTTTCTAATTAAGGAAAGATTATTTCTAATTAGACTAAAAATATTTTCTAATCGGGTTAAAATGTGTCACTTATAAAATTTTGAAAAAGAACCTTTTCCAAATTATAATAAGTAAAAAGAGTAATTTATTGAAAATTATTTTTGAATAACTTTGTGAAAGAAGTCAAGATAATTGAAAATAGTTTTCAACTAAAATTTAAAATTATTATCAAATCAAATAGATTTTCTATTTGGAATATGAATATGATTTATTTAGTAACCAATTGTTTAATTTAATTAATTATTTAAAGAGTTGTAAATATTATTTTAGATTATAAAGACTATATTAATAAATCAAACAATGTTTCACACATATAATTTAATTATATTTGCATAAGAAATTTTATGTTTAAAGTATGACCTTTTATAGATTATGTATATTTGATAAGGCTATTTGCAATTAAATCTCTCATTAAATACTAAGTATAAGTTATGAACATGATTGTTGCTATAAAACTAAATGCTGCTTTTACTTAAATATGTTTAGTCTATATATAGTTTTAATGTCTTATTTCCAAATTTGGAAATAAAGGACTAAGAAAAATGTGTTTTGTGTAGATAAAGGAAAGACACTAAATGCATGAGTGTGATTGGCAATAAGTTTGCAAAACGGTGATTGTATTTTAATTGTGTCATTTAAATAACTTCTTTGTAAAAGAATTGACGGCATGTGATTTAAATTTATGTAGTCAATTGTTTGATTATGAAATTAAAAGATAAAATTTTGAACATACATGGGCCAAAGGCAGTTTCACAATCGTGACAGGCTCCAGACATCTCCCATTTGTTTTTGATTTTGAAATTGTATAAATTACTTTACAAAATGGTTTAAGCTTTATGCCACAAGTTAAAGTACTTAGAAAAATGATTTTGTTTTTAGCCTATGGTACACTGTTAGGCTCATTGCATGATATTATACCAATCAGAGTATTCTAAACATGCATGGCAGTGTCCAGGGGGTGTCAGTTACTAACAGTGTGTGGTATTGTATCTGTCAATATTCTAGTCTAGTGAGTCACCCTTTACACATATGGAGTATATAAAGTGCTAGCTAAAATTGTTAAAGGTAAGCGATGTAGAACCAGCTCTGTAATTACCAGTCTATCATGGTTAACCCATTACGGGTGAGCGATGCAAAACCAGCTCTGTAATTAGTGGTTAACCAATCATGGGTAAGTGATACAGAACTAACTCCATATCCTTATGCCTAAGGGTACCATAGTGCAAAGAACATTATGGTAGGCTATATCGTATAAGAAGTTCATGATAATAAATAATGCCGCAACGATTTGCTTTAAAAGAAAAATTGAGAAATTTAGTTTCAAGAGACTTACATATTTTATATTAGTATTGTCTTATACTAGATGAAATGAATATCATTTAGGGAGGTGTCAATGATGACAGATGATTTGCAAATAAATTTATTTACACTCATTGAGCTCGTTTAGCTTACACTCTATTTTCTGTTTTTAAATAAAACCTCCCAGGTGCACGCTTAGAGCTTCAGTAGCAGGGACTCCATCTCGCAAGTAGTCAACTTCGTCACATGCTACTATGAAGGCATTTTTGCCTTGTACATATTTTTAAGAACTATTGCATATCCTTGAACATGTTTTGGAATGTTCATTTGTGTAAAGAATGGACATGTATAAAGGTTTTTAAATGAAATGTATGATTTTGTTGTAGCTTTACAAAGTTTATTGATGTAACTTTTTGAGGTTACGTGTGAGTGGTTTTGAAGTCCACAATTTGTAGTTGAGAAATTGATGTGATAATAGAAGTATTTTGAACTTTTACCGGGACTTTAAAATTTTTGAGATTTCAAAATATAGCCGTTGTGCTGCTGAAATTTTTAATAAAATGAAAAACAAAACTCCACTATTTACATTTCTTATTGTTGAGTTAAAGCTTTTCCTTAACAAGGGTAATAGGCTTAGCTTCATGGGAACTTTCCACTGTGGAGTGCCGGGCAGGTCACTTAGTCATTGTAAGATAGGGATTTGTCAGTGTTGGTATCGGAGCCCATTGTTTTTTTAAAAAAATGAGTTGCCTTCTTTTTGGTTTAATTTTTTATGTTGTTTTAAAAGTGAGGTGGCCAATATAATGTTGTGATTTACATGCATATGGTTTCATCAACTGAAAGTTTTTCACATTTTCATTTTTTTCGAATACACAACATGATGCACAGACAAGGTCGTGGGCATCTCAGGAGAGCCGTTCCAATGGCTCTTGCACCTGAGGCACCTCTAGCACGAGAGGATGAACACATGCTAAATTCAGTGAGTGCCTCTATGAACCAGCCACATGCCGAATCATCAAGATTGGCAGAACCAGTTGAGGTGCATTTTAATGCGGAATAGATAGGTCAGAAACTCGACGTGGCGATGCTGCAGCCACGTGAGAATGTGGGAGCCTCTGGATGTTTGATTGAGCGCATTTGTGAATTGGGTGCAAAGACTTTTAACGAAAATGGAGATCCTGAGAGTCCACTCACATGGTTAGACTGAGTTACGAAGATATATAGAGTTATGGGATGCACAAATAAGCAGAGAGTTATATTTTCCACCTTTCTTTTCGAGGACAAGGTGAAGGATTAATGGGAGGCGAATTGAGAGATGACATCCAGATGAGATATCATAGGCAGAATTTCAAAGAGAGTTTACAGACAGATTTTACCCATAGAGTTATAAGGATGAAAGGGTAGAGGAATTCTTCCATCTAGAGCAGGGTTTGATGTTAGTGACGGATTATGAGAAGAAATTTTTAGAATCTTGAATGTTTCGTTTATTGCTGACAGTGAGGAACTGAAGTGCTAAAGGTTTACTGCAAGTTTGAGTCCCAAATTACGGATCCATCTATCTTTGGCTTCACAAACACATTACAGGTAATTAGTTGAAGCAGCGACAAAAGTGGAGAGAAATGCAACAACAATTACTCGGAGTGTAAGATTGGAACAAAAGCGTAAAGCATCAGCTAGTTCATCCCAGGGTCCAACATAGAAAAATAAATTAAGATGGTCTGGTGGCAGGAGGTTTAGCAGAGGAGGATCATCTAGCCAGGGATCCTTTGGGTCACCCACTAGGCTCAGGGACTCACGTGACACTAGGACCCCAGTGCCAGAGTGTGCTACTTGCAGTAAAAGGCATTTAGGTGAGTGTCGGATGAATATGGTGGGTTGCTTCCACTATAGTTAGGAGGGCTACTTTATCAAAGATTGTCCACAGTTAGTCGCCATAAAGAGATTAGTAGCTGGATCTTCAGTGCCACCACAAGTTAGAGGGGGTTATAAACAGGGTGGTTGGGGTTATCAGAGCAGAGGATTGAGTTTTGTTGCAGTCAGTAGAGGTTCAGGGAGTAAGGGAGTAGCCCCTATAAGACAGGCACGTAAACCCCGCACATAGGCTCGAGTTTTTGCAGTCACTCAATAGGAAGTCAATGCCACACCAGATGTAGTCATCGGTATAATTTCTGTCTTTGAGCAAGATGCTTATGCTTTAGTAGATCCTAGTGCCACACATTCTTTCATGTCTATGGGTTTTCTGCAAAATTGAATGTTGAGCCTCAGTTGTTAGATGCTGGGATAGTAGTTTCTATACCATCTGGAAACTCACTTTTGCTGAAAGAGTGTTTGTAAAAAGTAAAATATTGATCGAGGGTAAGGAGTTTCCGGCAAGCCTAATTATATTGGATATCTAAGATTTTGATGTTATTCTTAGAATGGACTGATTATCCACACATCGTATAGTAATGTATTGTTTTAAAAACGAGGTTAAGCTGAGTCGATTAGGGATATCGGAGGTAACATTTTGTGGGATACGGAAAGTTCTTCCTACTAGTTTAGTTATCACTATCGGAGCTAGTAAGATGATCTGTAAAGGATGTTAAGGGTATCTAGCTTACATGATTGCACCGAGTAATGATGAAGTTTAATTAGGAGATATTTCGATGGTCAGAGAGTTCTCCAACGTGTTTCTGGAGGATCTTTATGGATTACCCCAGATAGGGTAATAAAATTTGAGATAGATCTAACTCCAAAAACTTAACTGATTTCAATTGCTCTATACATAATGGCTTCAGGGGAGTTAAAGGAATTGAAAGTGCAAATAGAGGAGTTGTTAGATAAGGGTTTCGTGAGACCCATCACTTTTCCATAGGGACCTCCAGTCCTATTTGTTAAAAAGAAAGATGGGAGTTTAAGGATGTGTATCGACTACAGATAACTGAATAGAGTGCTAGTTCGCAACCAATATCCACTCTTAAAGATTGATGATTTATTTGATCAATTACAAGGATCCAAGGTGTATTTGAAGATTGATCTAAGATCAGGTTATCATCAGTTGAAAGTCCGTAGCTAGGATATTTCGAAAACTTCCTTTAGGACTTGGTACAAGCATTATGAATTCTTAGTTATGCTCTTTCGATTAACAAATGCTCCAGCTACTTTTATGGATTTACCTAGATAAGTTTGTGATCGTGTTTATTGATAATATATTGGTATACTCAGGAAGTTATGAGGAATATGTAGAATAGCTTCGGATTATAATACAATCCTTACGAGATCACCGGTTATACGCTAAGTTTAGTATGTGCCAATTTTGGCTTGACAAGGTTGCTTTCTTGGGTCATGTGATCTCAGTTGAGGGACTTAGTATGGATCCCTAAAAGATTGAAATTGTTACTAATTGGAGACCTCCCACCACTGTGAGGGAAGTCAGGAGCTTTCTTATATTGGTAGGCTATTATAGGAAATTCGTTGAAAGATTTTCCAGAATAGTAAGCCCACTGAATAAGTTAACGCGACAAGAAGAGAAGTTTGAGTGGTTAGATGCCTGTTAACATAGTTTTGAGGAATTGAAAGAAAGACTGATGACAGCTCCTGTACTCACATTACCGACGGGGACTGATGGATTTGAAGTATATAGCGATGCCTCGAGAGAGGGATTAGGGTGTGTTCTCATGCAGAATGATAAGGTTGTAGCCTATGCTTTTAGGTAATTGAAGAAACACAAGCAGAACTACCCCACCCACGATCTAGAGTTAGCAACAATAGTTTTTGCATTGAAAATTTAGAGGCATTACTTGTATGGTGTTCCCTATAGAATTTTTACGAATCACAAGAGTTTAAAATATTTGTTCACTTAGAAGGAACTAAACATGAGGCAGAGGAGATGGTTAGAGTTAATAAAAGACTATGATTGTACGATAGATTACCACCTTGGAAAAGCCAATGTAATGGCTAATGCCTTAAGTAGGAGACCTAACAGTTCGATAGTTCAACTGAAGATGATATATCTTCTACTTCTAGTGGAAATGAGGTCTCTAGGGGTGAAATTGAATGTGGTAGACTTAAGGGCATTAATTACTACCTTTCATCCTATTTTGGTGGATCAGGTTAGAGAGGGACAAAAATAAGATCCACAGTTGATGAAGTTAAAGACTGAAGTTGAGACTGAGCAGAGAACAGATCTTAAAGTCAAGGAAGATGGTATAGTGATGAGGGGGCAACGATTATGTGTATCGGATATTGGAGACTTAAAGAAAGAGATCTTAGAGGAAGCTCACTCCTTAGCTTATGTTATGCATCCGGGTATCACTAAAATGTACCACACTCTCAAAGAACACTATTGGTGGAGGGGAATGAAAAAGGAAATAATCGAGTTTGTTTCTAGGTATCTAACCTATCAACAGGTAAAAGTAGAACATTAAAAGCCTAGAGGACTAATGCAGCCCCTCCCTATCCCAGAATGGAAGTGGGAGAAGATTACTATAGATTTCGTAGTAGGACTTTCAGGGAGTCATAAAGGGCACGATGTTATATGGGTGATAGTGGACAGGTTAACAAAGTTCGCATATTTCCTTCCATTCAAGAATGATTATCCCTTAAATAAGTTAGCACAACTTTATGTGGATGAAATAGTGAGTCTCCATGGTACATCAATTTCTATTATCTTAGACCGGGACCCTAGGTTTACATCACGTTTTGGCCCAGTTTACAAAATCCTTAGGTACACATTTGAAGTTTAGCATTGCCTTTCATCCCCAAATAGATGGACAGTTAAAAAGGACTATCCAAACACTTAAGTATATGCTTAAGTACTATGTTATGGAGTTTAGAGGGAGTTGGGATATGCACCTACCACTAATAGAGTTGGCGTACAATAACAGTTATCAAGCTAGCATTGGTATGGTCCCTTATAAGGCACTTTATAGAAGAAATTGTAGAACTCTAGTATGTTGGGGTGAGGTAGGTGAAAGGAAACTAATAGGTCCATAGCTTGTACAAGTGACAACATATAAAATTCAAGTTATTTTAGACAAATTAAAGATAGAACAAGATAGGCAGAAAAGCTAAACAAATAATCATTGTAGGGATATCGAGTTTGAAATTAGAGATATTGTATTTCTCAAAATTTGTCTTTAGAAAGGTTTACTTAGGTTTGGGAAACATGGTAAGCTAAGTCTGCGTTACATTGGATCGTATGAAATCATAGAAAGAGTTGGGTCAGTGGCATATCGATTGAAGCTACGAGATGTGTAACATCCCGTTTCCAGATAACGGGTTGAATTATACAAACGGGTACACGAGAGATTAATCGGAGAAATTAGGAAA
>JAOTAY010020123.1:0-35817 GCA_025629805.1 Erythroxylum baracoense
TTCTACCCCCAAAGACATTATAATTAATACCTAACCACAACAATTTAATCAAATTAAACCTCAACAAAAACTAAACATATGCTTACTAGTAAGAAGGGGATCGAGGTCCAACATGATTAACCCAGAGAATACAGCAAGCCTTAGGGCGACAACGTATCAAAAGCAACAATATAAGAAAAAGACAATAACTTATTAAAAGCCAAAGAAAGTTATGGATGGTAAATGAGGAAAAGGCTCCCACTCCATAGCAGATCATTGTTTAAACATTACCTAATTAGGGTTGGAGTACTCAGTGATGATTCTCATAATAATGGAGCCATAGGTAAGGAAATTCACTCAGGCTGCTTCTTTCCTTGCTTTAGCTACCTTTAATTGATTATTTCATGTTTGCTCAAGCTACGTTAGAGCTTGGGTCTATTAGAAGGGCTATAATTACAATAAGGCATAATTCAGGTAAGATCCATAATTCAAATCATCTTCTCGTTTGTCTATGTTCTATTTCCCAACATAAGGACTACTCCCTTACTAACTGTATAGTTGTTTGTAACACTACCTCCGTAGAATGTTCCTTGTTTTGGAACTTTTGCTTATTCCTCTCTTTCCATATCTCTTGTACTGGAGTGGCTAGAAATAGCACCTTGCTCTTCCAGAGTGAAGAGGAAGCTTGTGCTTCAGATAGGATCTTGACTATCTCCATGATAGAATTGGAGGCCTCTTGCCATGATATAAAATCTTTGATCTTATGCCAAACAGCATTGGAAAAAGGGAAGAGAAAGAATAAATGATCCTTTGTTTATGTTCCTTCCTTACATAAATTTTCGCATCCCACTACCATAGAGTACATACTTGAACATCCAGAGGATATTCAAGTACCTATCCTATGACAATGGTATGCTTAATCAAACCTAATCTCTTAATGGCATCATAAAGAAAACACAATACTTAAAAACCTCATCTCTTCATTACATTCATAAAGGTTTACATAGCAGACATTAAAACCATTATTTACAACCTTTATACACAAGTTCTACATGCCATATGTAAACTACATAGTTATAACTAGAACTCCTCAATTTCTAGCTGACAGATCTTTGAGCCATGTCTGGTCCAAAATGTTCTTATAGAAGATCTTAGAAATCTAGGTCTCCTATCTCGTACCTGAAAAGCCAAGTTGTAATTTTTGATGAGTTTTGCGAACTCAATGAGCAAACCATCATTAATGGATGAATGTCATGCACATCACATACGTTCTTTCAAAACTTGTACAACCCAATCAATCACATTATCATTGCATATCACTTTAACATCACAAATTTAGAAAAGATTTCACAAGCGTATATTTCATAATCATAAATATACAAATGCAGATGTAGATGCATATTAGACTCCAGATTCGTTATTATTTGTTATGACAAGTGCTTTTCAGGTACAGATATAGATACTGGCCCATTGGCTCAGTCAGATACATAAATCACAGAGCAAAGTTCTACATGCAGAATTTTTAGCTTAAAGCTCTTTCAGACTGGCTACTCTGATCACAACGCCTTTAACTGAACTTGCATTCAATGAAATGCATCAGATAACAGAATATGCTATAATTAGCAATTGCTTATGATGCACAAACAGAATCTTATGTTCATCGGACCTCAGTCTGGCATTCAACTTTTGTTGAGTATTCAAAATTCAATCAAAGTTCAATAGTAAAAAGATATTATTCAAATTTCAGATGTAAATAAAACACTTCCAATACATTCCTGAATATCAAACTCCTCAGACCTTTAAAGTTTGGAATTCATAGACAGATCACAAACAGCTCAATAATTGGAAATTAAACAGAATCAATCAATCAATCCTAGGATGATCATCTAGGTTTACTCACAAATGCTCCCTTTAGCTTATTACCTTAAAGTCCCGGCAATGTCTGGGAGTGATCGCTCAATGTGCTCCTCTATACACAGTCACATACATTTATTTGTCACTCATGTGCATTTTCATAAGAATAATCATTCATAAATACATTTATGAATGTATTATGTATTATGCATGTTCAATGACAATTTCTCGGGTATGTTTATTTAATACTCTTTATAAACAATTTCTGACACATATGTTTATTTAATACTCTTTATAAACAATTTATAACACCTTCAAAACATTCTTTTAATCCTTAATACCTTTTTTCACTTCAATCCTTTCCTTCAACATCAATTAAATTCATTTAAGAACTCATTTAAACCTTAATACTTCGTATGGAAACATCCTAGCCTTTATTAGTTTCAAAATCACTAAAAAATAACACCCTTTGCATTTCCTCTTGGGTCACGATCATGCAGGTGAATGATCACCACTTTCCTCCTTTCTCAACAGAGTCGCAATCGTGCATTTTAACACCAACTTCACTCCAATTTTCTAGATTACTTTACCACAAACACAACATCATTCCATACTCATTCACATACCAATTTGTTTTCATGAAATTATCAAACTCTAATCAATTGATTAAGCCTCTTCAACTACATAATATCATTAATGAAACCTATCCTTTTCCATAACATGATATAAACATTTCATTATCAAAATTCTATCATTTACAATCGATGACCTTTTCATTTTTACTTCAATTTTAGTTCAGTAACATCAATGCACAGTTCAACAGTTCGTGATTGTTCATAAACCCCAAAATAATACCTAATCCATATTTTTCCATATCACATGTTCTGTATTTTTTTCCAAATTTTCTTAAACAGATTTCGGGTCAGATTTGTATGACCATTATGACCTAGACAATGAGGTATTTAGACAACACATTCTCCTAATCAAATGCAATGTCTTAAGTGTCTAATGACATCAATTTTATGCATTTTGGTTCATTATCATGCAAGTTATAGTAAAAAATCTACATACTATTTTCATACCTCGACAGAACACAATTCTTAACTTCAAGACAAATTTCAAGACTCTTAAGGATATATTTCAAATTCGATTCCTTCATAAAAATGTATCCATATGTCTCTAGTTTACTCTAAATCAAAATCCATACAATTTGGATATTCACAGGTCAAGTTATGTCCAAAATACAGATTCATATTTAGTAAAAACACTGCATATAACATGCTCCAACTCACTTCATCGGTAAAATCCTTCATCTTGTATGCATCCACACAATTCACGTGTGTATCAATCTATAAACATGGAAACATACACCACTCATGCATGCATCCAATTTACAAACATTAAAACCTCATCTTAATATCATTTACACTACCCATACAACTTTAAGCATCACTTACTTGCTTCAGAAAAATTTCAGCAGTTGAGAGGGGTTAGAAGAGATTTCAGTGGATGGAGAAAAGACAAAAATAGAGAGAAACAGAACAAAATATGTATTAGAATGTTTTCTTTACAAGGTGTAACGTAGGTAAAATGCAAAGGTTAAGTGTTTAAGTGATGGATGTGCAAGAAGGAATATGGTGTTTTCGGTGGAGACAAAACAAAGGAGCTGAAGAAATTAAAATTTTCATTACAAATTTTTGCAATGTTAATAAATACTAATGATTAATTAATACTACTGTTTTAAGTCTTAAAAATATGTTGTAAGTTTTTTATTCCAAATAACACATTGTAAACATTCAAAACAATTCTCCAATAAAACATATCTTAACTATGATAGATTATAAAATGTTAGTTTAATAATTTATGAAAATTTCAATCATTTAATCGTCACTAAATGTAAACATTTAACAACGTTTCCAAAAATTCATCACTGAATGTGAAACATTTGGTGACGATTTTGAAATATCGTCTCTGAATATTTGATATTTAGCAACGATTAAAAGCAGTCATCACTGAATGTATAATGTTTCGCAATGAATTATCATTTTTGTCACCAAATATTAACCTTTTGGTGACATTTGTTAATATCGTCGCAAAATACATAACATTTAGTGACCATGTACGAACATCGTCGCAAATTGTTTGTAAAGTTATGGTGAAGTTTACAGATTGCGTCGCAATTGCACTATTTGGCAATGAATACTGTAAATCGTCACCCATTGATCTCGATTATGCAATGATTTTACTTGAACTTCGCTAAAGGTTTTCCCTTGGGCGACACTTTTTGGTTTCGTCACTAAAACTTTACATTTAGTGATGAACGATATGTTTCGTCGCAAAAGGTTGTCTTTTTGCGATGAATATTTTTTCGTCTAAAATAAAGTCAGGAAATGCTTTCTTTATTGTAGTGAAGGCTGATCTTACTATCATATTCAACTAATAAAATATAATTAATAATTAATAAATATAATGAATGTTTTAAATTTTTAATAAAATAGCATAATACTATTTTTAACATATTTAAAAAATAAATATAATTAATCATTAATTTTATTTTAAAATTCCTTTATTAACATGATTTTATGTAAGTTATCGCATTATCAAATGTCCAAATTTGAATTCTTTTACAAAATCATAAAACTAAAAATTTAAAGTATAAAAAATTTAGTGAAAGTGATACTTTCATTTAACACCAGAGATCAATTATAAAATAACAAAAATTGGAGGACTTGCACATACTTATCTTGGTGTGTAGTTGTGACCAGGAGAGGTGGCATTGGCGTCAGCAGCCACGTTGAAGTGCGGGAACCTATCGGTAAGGAGCTGCATGAACATGCACACACCTGTTATCTCTGTCTCTGTGCTCTTAGCAACGCGTGTCCAAGCATCGCAGGCCGTCGTTATCCTCTCACCGACCATACCCAACAGTTTACACAGGCTACTATTAGAAGTACTCTACACACTCGTCACCTGGTTTCGACCCCCATGTCCCTCCGCATCACGAGACTAATTGAATGCAAGTAGAGCAACGCTAATTTCTGCCATTTCTTCATCAGGTAAAACTACGAATTAATAGTCCGATCAATCCTCGCTATTTCTTCTCATCATCAACAACAAGATTGATAAGAGTAGCAACTTGGTCTGTTCACATATGTACTATGGTCTACTTTCATATAAATTATTCTTGGCGGTTGACGAAAATACATGCTATGTGCACTCAACAATGTCTACATCGTCTTCTTTTACTCTAATCTGTAGTTTGTTTTGTTCTCTTGGATTCTTTATTTAAGTTCTCTTATTTTATTGCCTACTTTTCTGATGCTTTACATTGAATACATGATCTTAAATAAGGAAAAATTAAACTGCAAATGTGGTGGTTAATGCCTTCTGTCTGTTTGACCATTAACTCGTGTTTTAATGTGAATACGGTGGATTTGAATTTGCTTTCTTTTGATTAGCGGCTGATTTTGGTTAAATTTATTGTCGTTCAATGTCATGAACATGTGTTATGGGATCTATCTATGAATATGTGTTATTGGATCTACCTATGGAGGGGCAGAATGTTAAGTTTAATGACAAATTCAATAAACGAGCCACCATTTCTTCGAGGGGCAAATCGTTCTTTTCTTTTTTCGTTTGTTTTTTGGCGTAGTCCTAGTTACTGATACCAAATTAACGTGGAGGTATTCTGAATATTGTCATTTGCAGGATGGAAGATTCAGAATCGGAGTGGTTGGGAGAAAGTAGCGGAAATGGGAACTGGATTTTGAAGAAAGGATTGACTTATGGAAAGCGAATTCTAATAGCAGGCTTTGTTGTTACTTCTGCACCCATAATTCTTCCTCCGCTGGTGGTTATTTCTGCAATTGGGGTTGCTTGTTCAGTCCCATATGGGCTTTTTTGGGCAAGCTATGCTTGTACTGAGAAGATTATGAGCAAGTTGCTTCCATGTCCTACGTCGCCTCCTCTGTTCCTGGAAAACGGCCTACGAAGTGATGATGATGGTGAAGAACAGAGGGCAAAAGATGAAAGCAATTATATGGACGAACAAGGAATGTTACTGGAGGAAACAAAAGGGGAGGCTAGGGTAATGTGGGGAGGAAAAAAATTAGTGGATGGAAATAATGAGATTGTGGAGGAAAACGGATACGATGAACACGTTGATGGGCGTCTGGACAATGACGATGAAAGGTCATTACAGGAGATAGAGATGAAAGTGGAGGGAATAAAGGAAAAAGATTCGTTGATAGAAGAAAGCCAGGTTGGAGACGGTGAGGCATCTGCAATCTCTATTGAGATAGCGGGAGGTGGAAACCAAGCCAAACTCGAAGAGGCACCCATTGAGACAAATGTGGTGGTAGAGTTGTATAAGGATCATGGTGATTATGAACAGGATGATGAACTTGTGATTGGGAGAGGAAGTTTGTTAGAAAAAATTAGGGATGAGGACAAACATGAAAGTCAAGTCAAAGAATACATATATAGTGTAAACAATATCTCTACATCTTCAAAGGATAAAGATCAGGGAGATAATAGGGATGACAAAGGAGTAAAACTACCTTCAGGACCTATTCTGCAAAAGTATGTAGCTGCAGAGGATGGGGTTGTTTCAGATCAAAGGTATGCCAATAAAATCTTGACAAAGGAGCTAAGAAATGGGAAAGACAAGTCAAATATGCTGTCAGGTATAAAGGAATCGGATCATCTTGCTGGCACTGTCAACCAGGATCTCCAAATGAATAAAGAAATTGGAGTTACCAAATCTTCTAATTTAGATGCAAGAGAAACTGCAGATGAAAGTGGTTTAGATTTGTTTGATCCTAAGAATGCAGCTAATCTGAAGTGCTCCAAAGATGATGAAACATTTCAAGGTAAAGTTCTATGATTAGATACTGTGCAGATTATATAATTCTCGATCTGATTCTTTTAAAAATGACAATCTGCAGGAGCCAAACAGTTAGAAGACAAGGCGATTGATTCCTTGGAAGTTACACTACCAGTAAGGATCCAGGGCTCAGAACCAGTGGTTAGTTTCTCCAAAAACGACTCCCTGTGACTTCTTCTTAGACAGATTTTGAGTAACTTTTTTCTATCATAAATTACATGCCTCTTATGTATTGGTTGATCATATGGCAGAAAGGTCACCCTTTGGAAGTGATTTTGTTTTCTGATATGGATACTAATAATCCTTGAATAAGTGATTACATTTTCTTTTCTGTGGTGACATGCAATGTTGCGCCTACAGGCATTGTACAGTGAGGAGATGATATGGAAACAAATTGATGCAATGCGCGTAATTGTTGGATATACTGCTGCACCTCATAAAACCTGTATTGAGGAACTCAAGGCACTTTATGTTTTCACTGGAATTGAGCCGTCTTCTTCATTCAAGGAGCAGAGTGATCTAGTTGAAGCCAATGACAAGCTAAGGTTCCTTATGTCCATTATTGGAGTGAAATAAGAAGCTTCAGATTGTGCGTCAAATGATTTACAGAAATCATTTGTCTAGTAGAGGCCTTTGTGAGGTTCCTTATGTCCATTATTGGAGTCAAATAAGAAGCTTCAGATTGTCCCTCAAATGATTTACAGAAATCATTTGTCTAGTAGAGGCCTTTGTGTACTAGTTCTTTGTTAAGGTTAGGCGGTTCTCAAGATATAATTTTCTGTAGGGATTACTTTTTCTTGTTACCAAGTCCCTGCTGGTAGGGACAAAGATTATATATAATACTTGTGTGCCTGCAGCTTTGGCTGTGTTCGTTATTTAGTTGTAATTGCTGTTTACCTTTTGTCCTTAGTCTTGTAAGCCATAAGCTGGAAAGGAGATTCAGGATGTTGTTCGAACAAGTGCAATTTATATCTAGTGGGGATAACATTTTTCTATGTCCATGAGGTTTTAAAAAATTTAAGCATCTTAAAAATAGATGTAAAGATGTGAGAATTGCAGTTTTTTGTCACTGGAGAAACTCAGAACTATAATTAGATACAAGTTCAATACAGAGGAAGCAGAAAATTATCTGGAAGCGCCATTGCTGTGAAAAGTTTACTAGTAGCTATGAAAAGTTTACTATCAAAATTTCAAACCACCTGTCAACAAAATGTCATGATGGAAACTTCTCTGATTCTCTAATATATGTCTCAAAGCATTCTTCTTATTTTGCCTAGCCCTTAAAGTATGGTCTGAAAATACTGGATAAACTAGGCAATTTTCTTTCCAACATCATTCGTAAACTTTGTAATCAGCAACTGAAAACTCCTCTATTTGCTCTTAGTTGGAGTTGGACTCTACAGCCTTGTCAACTCAATTATAGTGAATAAATCAATCGAGCATATGGCTACTGTGAGAAGCTCACTCTTCGCTCTTCCTTTTTGGGGATTGGATAAAGGCCTCGGTTGACTCCACTTTTTCACAGCTTCTTTAACTCTTTTTCTTCATCCTCCTAGCTTGATTTGGCTCCTGCTTTCATCAGCTTCCTTCCTCTCTTTTTTCCTTCCTAGCTTACAAAGCATTTCTCTAGTTGTTTGCTTCCAGATTTGTTTTCAAGAAAAAGCTCAGGGCATCTTTGACTTTTCACCTTTAAAGTTTTCTCCTGCTTGAATCTTTTACCGTTTTTAGTTACTATTGCTCCCAACAACTAACTAAAAATTGATTTTCTTTTCTTTTTCATATAATATAGCATTGTCTCCATACCATCAAGCAGATTGCTACTATTACAGAAGGGGGTGAGTTTCCACCTTTGCCTCCTCATGCTTCTTCATGGCAAGTAGGCTTTTATTGAACTTGGTCCCCCCTTGATTCTAGCTTCTCAAAAGAGTTGGAAGCAAGTTGTTGGAGATTAACATGCTTTAACCATTCATTTTAATCCTCGTAAGGAGCTATATGGTAAGATGATTGTGTGTCTTGGTTTAGAAATTTTGGAAGAAGGAGCCAGAAACTGTGATTCTATATTGGTTAGTCTTTTCTTCGTTCAAAGACCTCCATTCCTTATTATTCGTAAATGGGCCTATGAACTCTAGAAAAATAGGGTATTGGATGAAGTTTTCTTATTTGAAGAGAACTTAATTTTGTTCATTTTCTCATGTAGCTCTAAATCTCTCATGATTCTTGAAGAAGGTCCCTGGCATATTGGTAATCAGCCAATATTCTTGCAATCCTAGCAGTCAGGTTTGAATTTTTAAATTGTTAAATTCCAAAGCATTCCTTTATGGATCAACTTCCATAATGTACCTCTTGAGTATTGGACCACTCAGGGATTAAGCTCCTTGGCTAGCTATATAGGGAAACCTCTCTATATAGTTAAAAATATTGCAAAGATAAGGAGAATTGGATATGCCTGCATATGTGTAAGCATTGATATGTCTAAAGATCTCCCTAATTAAGTTCCAATCATAAGGCTAGGGGATGGAAACAAGCTATGGGAGAATAAAGCAGCCATTTCTTATCATTGGAAGCCACCTCTTAAAGTCCAAAGCAAAATATGGAAGGCTATAGGTAGGAATTTCAATTTAGGTTGTTATAATGAATTGATGGGAATTATGGAGGATGAGGTAGTCAAAGGGAATGTTGATAATGTTCAAGAAAATTATGAGACCTCTCTACAACCCAACTCTAGACTATCTGAAAAATTGGTGATGAGCACTCTAGCCAATGAAACCATTAAGGAGATTCCACAAACCTTGAGAGATATTCCCATCCCTCCTGAAAGGTTGCAGGACAACAATGGAAAGCTTGGTAAGGTAACTCCTATTCCTAGTAGTCAGGGACCCTATACGTGGCTGAAGGAGATATTGAACAATTTCAAACTATTGAAAGAAAGAAATCACAAAGGAGCAAGGGTAAGAGCTCCAAAAGTAAACATGTTTAACATATCCGTTTTAGTATGGAATGTTAGAGGAATAAATTGTCGAATAACCTTTTTGCTTTAAGGGATTTTATATGAAGGGAAAAGCTTCTAATAGTAGGGTTACTTGAAATAAAAATAAGAATAGAGAATTTGGAGAAGTTGAAAGTTTTCAGGCTTCACTGGAAACTACTTACTAATCATTCCCATCATGTTTATGATAAAATCAAATTTTGTTACAACTTTGATAGTATTGAAGTAGATCTACGAAAATTTCTCTTTCTTCATAAGAAAGTGGAGATTAGTGTCACCTTTGTGTATGCAAGTAATTTTGCTTATCAGAGGAATTTTTTATGGAATAATATCATGGAAATCAATAGAAAATACAATAGGCATTGGCTTATCTGTGGTGACTTCAACACAACTCTCTATAGATATAACCTCAAGGAAATTGCAACTTGAGAAATTATTTTTGAGGATTTCAAAGATTATGTGGAGCAGTTGGGAATCACAAATTTGAAATTTGAAGGGCATACTTTCACTTGGATAAATAAGCAAAGCTTTAATTAGATAATTAGGAAAAAAAATTGATAGAGCTCTTGTTAACTCTAGCTAGTTACACCAATTTCTTAAGAGCATAGCTAGGTCTAAAGACTCTATTTTCTTTGATCATACTCTAGTTTTGGTCGGAGAAATATTCCAGTATGTAATCAAACATTGTCCTTTCAAGTTTAATAATTTCTTGGCAAATGAAAATGGTTTTTTGGAAGCCAATAAGACAGGAGTTGAATGCCCTTTTGTTAGCTCTAAACAATTTATCTGTGTTCAAAAATTGAAAGCTATCAAGAGTGTACTTAATCATAAGGGTCCTAGCACTAAAGCAACCTTGGATTTTGCTAAAGAGGAGCTTGTTGTTGTGCAATCCTAACTTGAATTCTTTCATAATAACCCTACTTTGCTTTCCAAGGAGAAATTGCTCCTTTTTAACTACATACAAGTTGTTAGCAACCAATCCTCTCTTCTTAAACAAAGAGCTAAAGTGAATTGAATAAAGCATGGTGATAAGTTTCAAAAAGAATTCAATTCCATCCTTGCTAGAAGAAATCAAAACAAGATAAGCTCTATCATTTCTAGTGATTGTACCTTACTTTAGAACCATCATAAGATCCAAAACGAAGTTGTGAAATATTATGTTTCTCTATTTGGAACTTCAAACCCCCCTCAACTTCTATTTCTCACTTGAAGGAATTTATTTCTGAAAGAATTAATGCTAAAGACATTGCTCATCTTGTCAGACTTGTTTAGGAAAAACAAATAGAGGAGGTTTTTTTCAAGATGAATGAAATGAAAGCTCATGGACCTGATGGATTGAATGTTTATTTCTTTCACAAATCTTGGGAAGTGACAGGCAGGTTTGTGAAAGATGTAATGTTTGAATTCTTTGCAATAAGTGCTCTCCTGAAGGACATCAAAAAGACCTCTCTATGCTTGGTCCCTAATATGTGCTTAATTGATTATACATTTACTCTTTAATATTTTATGATTGATGCTATGAAATGTTTAAGAAACTCATTTTTGTTCATATTTGGTTTTAGGTACAACTTGAAAGTTCAAGAGCTAAAATGAGTTAAAAGCACATTCCTTAAGTCATTCTCTTGATTTCAAACTCATTTGTTATTGTGGAACAAGAAGGAGATGGATTAGAATGAAGTTGGGATAAGAAAATGCAAGAAATGAAGAATTCACCATGTAGTGCAAGATGCACATTCGTGAATATTGAATTTTTTGGTTTACCTGTCCATGCACAATTTTGAAATGTGTATTTTATTAATGATGCACAGTTGGGTGCACGTCCTCCCAAAAACCTAATTTCTTCTATAAAGGAACATTTGAGTAGCTAAGAGACACATGAATTATTTTTGGACAAAGAGGTGGGGGTGCAAAACTCCTGATTCTTTGGGATCTATGGAGAGCTAATCTTCCTTTTTCTGGTTTAGAGGTGAAATCGAAGCCGAAGAGCACATTTAGGCATATCTTCATTATGTATTGTTATTCTCTCTCTCTATGAATTGTTTATATTATCCTTTGCTTATTGATTTGGGTATTCATGTATAGATAATTAGTATTCTAGTTCTCATTTAATTGTTTATGTATGAACCCAATGCTAAAATATGAAATACAATACGTAATAGTTGTGTTCTAGATTCATTTGTGGTAACTAATGGTGTTGAAATATTAGGATAATGTAAACTAGGTTAAATCATGTCTTATATGATTTAGCTTTCTAGAATAGAGACCCTAAAATTCTAGAATACTATCATTCATAAGGCGTGATCACATCTTATACATGATAGTAGTTTGTTTGGTTTTGAAGAAATTTGTATTTTTAATTAATTAAATAAATAATAGTTATTAATTTTTTAAAAAATATTTTAAAAAATTAATTATTTATATAAAAAACAAAACCCTAATTTCTTATGTTTCTTTTTTCAACAGCTTTACAACACCAAAACAACAGTTAGTCCACAATGTATCACATACTCTTAATATGTTCACCTACATCATAATACATCTCCTTTCAGATGCTCACAAATCAGAAGAGTCCTCTACTCTATGCTTTATTTTTGTTGATTATTTTGTAAGATGTGAGTATATTGTGCATACATTGGGAAAATGCATGATTTAGATGTAGGATAGTGAGCATTTATATTATGGTGAGCTTTGTGATTTGTGTTAGGATTGATGATGTTATAATTCATATATTGATTATTCTTATGATAGGTTCATAATTTTTTATTTAAATGATCCTTAAGTTATCATATATTTTTGGTTTAAGAAATAATGCATGGAGACAAAAGCATGATTACTATATTTCACTAAATTATTTTAAGTATCTCGTTGGTTTTATTGAATGAAAGTGTGTAGTACTTGATACATTTTAACCCTTATATGAGCTTTGAGCCTAAAAGCATTCATCACATTTATGCTTATACATATGTTTTTATTGTGTGTTATCAAACATAGCTTTTTTTATGCTAGATGCTTTTGAATACATGTTAAGACCCCATTTTTTATGAATTAAAGGCACTTAGGATAACCATTTTTGAACTAAACAAGCCTACCTTACTTTTTATCCCTAAAAAACCAAATTAAGCCTTACCCCTTCTTTTCTTGCATAATAACCTTGTTACAAACTACTTTTACCCTTCTTGTTGTTAATCTCCTTAACAATTTTGAACCGTTGCATAGGATTTTGACTATTTCCATAAGAAGTAAATAAGTTGATTCAAGTTGCATTATTTTGATTTTTCATTTTTCATATATTAGGAGAGAAGTATAGAAAAAAGTAGAGAAATCTCCTCTTTGATGATATTGTTTTAAAAAAACAAAGAAAAAAAGTGGTTGAAAAGGATGCTATTTAAATAAATTTGAATTTTTGATCAATTTAAGTTGAAACTTATGTTAACAAGTTTGAATAATTTTCTTCATTTTACTTAACCTAAAAACTTCTTTTTGTCATACCTTACCTAAGCCAAGTTACAACCCTTATAAAGTCCCTATGATTTATGCTTATAAGTTCATTTTTGTTAAGTGTTGGAGATATGATTTATAAGCAAGATTATGGAAATAACTCGCTATACTTTGATTTGAAAGTTTAATGAACACTAGACACGTTTGAGTGTATAGAGTGAAATTCTTGAGAAGGTGTCAAGTCATGTTTTATTTGATTTCAAAGGAATTGATGAGATGTTATATTTAAATTCTAATAATGTGTCCTGTGAGTGCTTATTCTCTCGATTTTTATTTTATCCTAAACCTTTAATCTGAATTAGCTTTGAGATCTTTATGGATAACAAGAAAGAAGATAACAAGTTGATATGACGATAATTGATATATTGAATTGATGTATGCTTGAGCACGCATGAGTTCACTGTGGAGGAATTTCATGAGATGTTATCTTGATATATTAATTGAAATTCTCTCCTTTTGTTTTGGATATATTTTTTGGCTATATTTTGGTGCTTAAATAGGAAATTTAATTTTTTTAGGGGATGAAAAGTAGAGATTGCATCAAATTGAAACATTATTGGTGAAATCACAAATTTTGGAAAAATTGGATAGATTACTACAGTGGATAAGGTGAGATCAAGTCCAATGTCAGATTCACTTGAAAAGTTAGAGTTCAATTAGGAAACTTCTTTCTATCCCTATTATATAGGTATTTGGATTTGCTTTAGATAGGCATCGTTGCAAGATAGGATTAGATTAGGTTTAGAATAGGAAAACAAAATAAGTAGACGTCTTTCACCTCTCTCCATTCCATTCATTCATTTCTTTAGTAATTTTCTCTCAATTCTTCATCTTTCTTCCACCTTTGTTATTGAAACTTAAGTCATGTGTGGCTAAACTTAAACATTCTAATTCAAGGGGATTAAAAACTTTACTTGTAACCTTGTGAGGTTTTGTTCTAAACTTTTATTCATGTTTTAATTTAAGTATTTCTTATTTTAAGTTCTTATATTTCATGAATAATCAATATTGATTGATCTAATAAGTTAATTTAATGTTGATTATTCTATCGCCATCCATGAATTTAGTGATCTGTAATTTTCATGAAGGATTGATATAAGTAGCAAATAGGTTATTTATAAATTTGCATATTTAACTTATGATAAATAAGAAAACTAAGTTAAATAGTTGTAGCTATTTGAATTATTTAATTTAAGGTTTAATCCTTTTCATTAAGCTTATTTCTATCATTTAATTGATATGGAATACTATTATACCCAGTCAATTGATGGTAAGTTTTGGTTTGGATGTTGGATTTAAACCAATTAATTTAGAAAAGTTTGAGACTTATTATGAGTATCCTAATATGTTTCGTACTAAATACATAAATTGTGAAAATTATTCTTTTTAGAGAAATGATCAATGTTACAATTAGATGAGATCTTTCCCTTGAATAAGAGTTTTGTATCCTTAAATTTCTCACTTTTATATTCAGTTGATTTAATTTGATTTCTTTTTAATTTTATTTAGTTTATCAAAAACCCCCTAATTTATTTTATTAATTGAAATGAAGAAACCAATGTTTAGTTCTCTTGAGATTTGACCTTGTTCCATGACTACTACAAAAAGTAGGAGAATCAGAATTAATTTTAAGGGCTTCAAAAACCATACTATGTCAACTGTAAGAATTGCTCTAGAACATGCTCAATCTGCTGTTTATTATAGTCCTTCTTCTAATATTCTAACTAATAAGGAGAAAAATTCTCTAAGTGCTTTCTCGCAAGCCATTAGTTTCCATCATTACCTCTTAAAGTAAAGGTCCAGAGTAAATTAGTTGTAGCATGGAGATAAGAACTCTGCTTTCTTCCATCAAGCAATTTCCTCCAGACATGCTTCAAATAGAATTGTTTCTATCAATCACTTAGATTCCACTATGGAATCCCATACTTTGATCATCAAAATAGTTGTGGAGCATTTCACCAATTTGTTGGGATTAAGATCCAATATTCAATCCTTCTCGACACTCATCAAATAAATTATCCAAGACCAGCTTTCCCTTCATGATTTCAGTGTTCTCTTAGCACCAATCTCCGTTTAGGAAATCAATCAGGCTTTTAAAACACTCCACCCTAAAAAAACTCCAAGTCTAGATGGTTTTAATGCCAACTTCTTTTTTAAAATCTGGCACATTATTGATTGACTTTAGTTTGTCAATATTGAATTAACCACAAGTGCACGATGTAGCTATAGCTAGCATCGGTAAGTATGGTTTGATCTCAAGAAGACAGTAAGTACTAGTAGTTACCTTTCTCCTATTATCTAGCCTATGAATTGGATATTTGATTTTTGATTACAAATAAAACTTTAATAAATAAACTAAAATTGGAAATAAAAATAAATGTAGAAGAATAAGAAAATTACTTAGAAAAATCAATATCAAGAATTAGTATCTAGGTGATGAACTCCTCTAAAAACCATTAAATAATCAACCTTTTATCATTTAATTATTTTATTGATTATTGGATCATGAAAATTCCTATCTTATGTTAATAACTTTCTTGAGACTACTAACGACCAATCCATAGGTTGATTAAATAAAATCTTTCTTGTTAAAGTTCATATGATTGCTTTATCGATTTATGAATTCCGCTATCAGGTTTAACTATAATCTAAAAGATTTATGTCAACCTATCTCTAGGTTTGTGTTCAACTTCTTTCAATTATGGTACATTTAGTCATACAAAGGATTTCTCAATCTCAATGATAAGAAATCAAATCATGCATTCTATTAGAACATGTACAAAACATATAACTGAATCACAATAGATCAAACAAAATAACTGCATTGAATAAAAGATTAAGCATATTGTTATCACAAACTAAGGTTCATCACACCTAGACACTAAAAAGAGTTTAGTTATTCATAATAGAAAATGAAACCAAACATAAACATGAAGAAAAACTAACAGAAAACAAAGCGTTCATGATTCTAAATCTTCCTTTCTAGTCTATTAAATCTTCTTGCATGTTTAGATTGGATGTAGCCTTCTATTGGATCTCCTATTATGTTAATTTCGTGTTGTCCTTATCTCTAGATCAAAATCATCACCTCTCTAAATGTTTTATTCCTCAAGTCTACTACTAAACTCGACTCTCACTTTTTTGCCTTAGTTCATGTCCTTTTATAGTGAAAACTAGGGTTACTGGGACATACACGGTCACTTACATAGTTGTGTAAAAGCCCTTGTAGCTCTAAAAACCCCTCAAATTGTGACTTTACATGTTCCTAAAGACTTAGACGAATATATACACGGTTGTGTATGTCCATGATACTTCAAATCTTTATTTTATGCCACAATTTCATCCAAATTTGTCTCATTTTGGTCCATGAAGGCAATTATAAACTATAAATGGACTTAGAAAGAATTAAATACCAAAAATACAATAAAATATAAAATATTAAGTAAAATACCTTAAATATGGTTGTATAATTATAGTAAAATATGAATCTATTAATTACTAATAAAATAGTGGTAGAAGTTGGGCATGAATTCTTCAATAGTGGTAAGTTATTAAAAGAAATCAACAACACCTGGATCATATTAATTCCCAAAAGAATCAATCATACTAACTTTGAGGACTTTCAACCTATAGCTTGCTGCAACACAGTTTATAAAATCATTTCCAAGGGGCTCTTGCTAAGACAAAAGGCTATTCTATCCAATCATATAGATCACAGTCAAGGAGCTTATATTCCTAAAAGGTCAATTATGGACAATATTTTTATTGTTCAGGAATTTCTCAAACATTACACAAGAAATAAAGTCACTAAAACTATGTCATGATAGTAGATTTTCAAAAAGCCTACGATATGTTGGATTGGTTTTTCATTATTAACGTTCTACATGCTGATGGATTTCTATCACAATTCACCACTTGGATACTATAATGCATGGAATGATATAATCTAAGAGTTTGGTTATTAACAATGATGGTATAAATGATATATTTTTTAATAATGTAAATACATTATTACTTGAAAGGAAGTTTTGTTAGAAAGTCACCAAAGACATATTAATTCAATTATAGGACAATATAACCTACTACATAATCTGTTCTTGACTACATAGAAGATTCTCCAGTTAGAGATAATGTTGGAGCTTATTCTATGCTTGGATTTGAACAGACAGAGATGCATGCTGACTTTATCATGTAATATTCTAATGAAGTGTGGCAATGCGGAATACCCATTTACCTCCTTCTACTTTAAATTTGATCTTCAAATTACCTACAACAAGGTATGAATGATATATTGCTTGAAAATAAGGCAACAAAGATGGAGATTAATGACCTTAAGGAGTTTTTATCTAGGTTCACTAAAGGTAGGTTCACTCAAACATATATAAATGGAATCAGATGAAAACTAAAAGGTTAGTATCAAATGAATACCAACAATTGGTATCACCTTTATTGATATGAAATGAGGAACAATCACCATATCTTTAATTATTGATTTCAAAAGGAATAATTACTAAGGATCCTCATATGAGATAAGCATTGTATAAAAAGGTTAATTTTTGAACGAAATGAGGATCAAAAATGTGATAATCACTTGCTAATAAATAATATTTGAGCATATTGACTTAGCATAAATATTTAAGGAGATAAAATTAATGTTCCATATACCTAGGATGAGAAATATAGATTAATCTTTGAATTAATACATATTTTTTTAAAAATTGTTTAGTTCTTTGACAAGCACTTTGCATATGCTCTTCGCCATATAATATAGTTTTGGAAAAGGGAGTGATCAAAGTTATTTATTTTTTCATTTTGATGCTTATAAATTTTTATAACATATACTATTTTTAATGTTGACAAGAGGGAGAGAGAATGGTAATATTGAAAAATGAACTTTACAAATCAATGATGCATGAATTGATAGGGAAAATGCAATACATATTACTTTGATATAAGGAGAGCTTCATTTATTTTCTCGAATATCACTAAAACAATTTGTCATTATAAAAAACATAAATAGATTTTTAAACTAAGGTCCTAATTTATAGTTTTAATGATAAAATATATTACTATAATTATATTTACTTTTTGTGACATTAATAACTCAATCATAATGGAATCAAGTAATTTGTGAAAAGCCAAGTTCAATAGAAGGGCAAAGTGAAAAAGGAACCAATTAAATTCATTAAGTGATTAAATGATCGACTAAATGAGTAAAGTGAAGCATAAATACAATTTAAGAGTTATTTTAGGTAATCAAAGTGAAGTGGACCAAGAAAAAGGAAGATTAAAGCCATTTAATATAAAACAAGTCAATCTAAATTCTTTATAACCTTCATCTTTGTCAGTATTACGTTTTAAGGGTTCAACATTACAAAAACGTTGCATATTGTATGCTTAATGCATAAATGTTTCAAAATTAAAAGGAAATTGAATTTTGAGTTTTAAAGAAAACCTTTTAATCTTTAAACTACATTAGGAGGAACTATTATATGTGTTTGAGTGTGTTTAAGTCAAGTCTTATTAAAGGAATAGGGTTTACACTTTAAAAACTTGGAAGTCTTTTTGTAATGACCAATTTAATAGTTGTTTGTAATGACTAGTTTTTATTTTTAATGGCTAGTTTATAACTAAGTTATAATGCTTATACAATATTATGTCTCCCACTTCAAATTAGTAAGAAGTGATCATGTAGTTTAGGCTTAAGCGGAGAAGTGGCAAGGAAGACTTCATTGCTTATAACATATCAATGAATATAACATATCATTGAATACCACAGTTTAGAGCCTATGGAGGGAAAGGAACCTAAGCATCTTTTAGCAAAAAGCAATCGAGATGTGATCCTTATCAATATAACTAATCAGATCCATCAATGAACAATTATTAGTTCATCTTGCTCATATCAATTACAGACTAGATTGTTTTTTCTTAGTCTTTAAGCTTAGTGTATCATATAATGTTGAATTTTAGTGATAAGTGGAAGCTTTAGTTTAAAAGTTTATGTCCCTACCTAAGAGTTAAGCTTAATCTCAGCTGGTTATCTGCTACGTAACTAGTAATTTATATTTTGATAATCTTTAATTCATTTTATTTTTTAAAGATAACTAGTTTAAAATGGTGGGTTTTTTTCCTAACAACTGGGAACAAAAGTTATGAGTATAAAAAAACATGAGTGAGTTGTGAGAAGTATCTTAGATACTAGAGGGAGTCATCACTGCTATTTTAATATTTTCATACGATTATGGTATGATCCTTTAATATATTGTGGGGATCTAAAAAGAGAGTTTTTAAGTTGTACTTGATCATTTGTGATATAAATCATGTAAGCAATTAAGCATGTAAAATGTTCTTTTTCAACCAACAATGAAGATGTTTCATGAAGCGTCCTTTTCACCCATTGAATAATGATGTTAGTGAATTTCTAATTGGATCTTAAAGGGTGGACATATATTAAGGGTTATTTCACTAAGCCAATATAAATTAATTTTGATCATTTTTCCTACTCTCTTTACTTATTATTGTGATTGTTATGTAATTTTCATATGTAGAAGTGTTATAATTATTTACTAAAATTGACGATTTATTTGTTCGTTTTCAAACAAGTTAAAAAGTATACACACACAATTCGCTCCTCTCTCAAGTGTTATCTAAGAATCAACACTTATGACTATCAAAGACCCTTTTTCTTTTCATAATAAAGTAAGACATTATAATTTTTTGTACAATTATTTAACTCATACTTTAGGATCTTAATGAGTAGGAATGACAAAATAGCTTGAGCTTGACTTGTCATGGTTTAAGCCTTACTCGAAGTTAACAAGTTTGGTCCAAGTTGACTAGGCATCAAGCCAAGCCTGAACTTCTTTTAAATTTGTGATTTAGGCTTAGGCTCAGGCTCAGGCTCAGGCTAGGGCTCAGACTTTTAGGCTTGACCTGGCCTAAAGCTTAGGTATATATAGTTAGAAAACCTTATTTCATCCCTCTTATCTTCATTTATCATATGTCTTCCCTTTTTTCTATATCATTATTTTATTTTTACTTTTAACAACCTCCGCCCTTACTTCTTCTGTTTCTCTTCTTCTTTATTTCATAATTTTCCAATTGCCCAAGTGCTCTCTTTTCCTAATTTTCTTTTGAAAATTATAATCAAATTAAGCCATGAAAGACTAAAAAATAATTTAACTATATGTGTACTCTCAAGAAGAGACTTTCAAAAATAAGTCAATCTGTTAAGCTAATTAAGCATCCATAAATGATGTAATACACAGAACTAGTTTCCACTCCAAATGTCAATACGTGTAGAATCTAAAGATAGCTTATCACAAAAGGTGTTTATGTGAAGTCTAATGGCATCGATTAACTCTTTGATTAATTACTCATAGCTTCTTTCCCTGTTGCAAAAAATGCACACTATTTCTTTGATCACAAATGTGTAACACCAAATAAGATAAGGAAATGTAGTAACACCATTTGTAACCTCTTTTAACATGCTGTAAATTCAGACTTTATCTTATGATTGGTCCCCATTCCTCATAAGGATTGATAAAGTTACATCTATAAAGAATTTTTTCCATACACAACTGATGTACTTGCATTTGAAAAACAAATGAGAGGTGCTCTTTAGTTGATTTTTATATAGACTACACTAGTTTGTTAAGTAGTTAAACTTGCTTAATTTGTCAACGGTGGGCAATACATCCCTTATGGCTCTCCATAATGTTGTAGTAGCTCTAGGAACCAATTTATACCATGTAATATACATAAAGTTCTACTAAAATAGTTATTGCATGAAGTGTTACTGAATTTCCCATTAGCATCTGGGCATCACTAATTTTTGTCATGCATATCTTCATTTAGCACCACTTTGTTGATATCCATCTGCATATTTCTATCATTTATTCTCATAAGGATCTCATCTTTAAACATCAATAAATTTGCAATATTTTGATTATCTATAATACTTTGTCTCAAATCTAGTAACTTAACTTTATACTTTAGCGGACAACCCGAAATCTAGTTATTATGCCAAAATAATGTGCTCATCTCATTCCCAACTTCTTTTTAGTATAAGATCTCATCGTGCTGCTTATTTTGAGAATTTCCTGTGTGACAGAGGCATTTTTAGTTGTAAAATCAATTTCCCATATACTTTTATCCTTGATGTAGTATTCAATCACCCATTTACACTATAACGACTTATTATCAGTGACTAATCTCCACGTTCTTTTGACAAGAATTGAAAATTCAAAAGTTGTAAAGGAATTATGTTCAAAACTCTATGCTTCTTTAATTTTTAGACCTCAAACCATTTGATATCAGCTTTATAACCACCTTCGTTTATCCCTGAACAAAGGAATTTTTTTTAGTATATTGTTAATTTTTTTCACAACTCTTAGAATGGCAAGATGTGTAGCCCAATGTATGTTGATTAAAGATAAAAATAACCATAATTAATTGAGCTTTGCCAACTAGAGATAAAGTTTTCATGCTTCATCCTATAATTTAGCTTTTATCTTGTCCACCAAAGGCTTAAAGCTTCCATAGCTCAATCTAGTGGTAGCTATTGGTATAATAAGGCAGGTAAATGGTAAAGACATCTCTCTAAACCCAATGATATGTTTTACCATATGTCTCTAATTCTCAGCACTTTTAGAGGTATGAAAGGAGCATTTATCAATGATAATATAGTGACCATAAAGTTTAGTAAATATTTTTTTGGCCTTCATTATAACTGAAAGAGAAGTTTTATTCACTTTAATAAGGATAATTAGATCATCAACAAATATGAGGATAATGATTCCACCAATTTTTTGCACTTGGAATGATATTCAAAATGTTTGGTTCCTCCAAAATCCTTTTCAAACGTTCGTTGAATACCTCCATAACAATAGTAAATAAGTAAGGTGAAGAAGGATCACCTTGTTTAATGCCTTCAGAACTAAGTTAGAGGGCTCTCCATTAATGACGATCCTAAAAGATGATCTAGTGAGTAATCCATTCAGAGAAACATTCTAAAAAATCTAATGCTCTTATGATGTTATAAAGAAAGTTCCAGTTAACATTATCATAAATTGTCTTCAAATCAATTTTCAAGATATGGTTTTTACCCTTTTTTTCTTAGAATATCCCTTTATAAATTCTTACATAAGTAGAATATTATGTCCCATCTCTCTACTAGGTATGTAAGCTCCTTGAGCACTATCAAAATGCTTGATTAATGTCTCCTTCAATTTTCTTACTAAGATTTTTGAAAGAATTTAGTAGATTTAGTTACATTCCTCTCTTGACCATAATTACTATTATTTGAAAATGTAAATTCCTCCCTAATATAGGCAATTCCTTCTCCACAATCTTTACCCTTCTAATATTCCATTTCATTTTTTGAGTTAAAGACCCAAAACAACTTATAATTTTTGCTTCCATGATGCTTTATGATTTAGGTCATTAGGTGTAGTTTATATCACTTTGTATGTGAGAGAAAATAATAGAACATTAGTAATTTGGTTTGTTGGTGTTTGGGTATAGATAGGTGGTGTTTAGGGCAAAAATATAGGTGAAAAGAAAAAGAGGGTAAAGTTGAATTGAACATCTATGTCGAGTCGGGTTAGATAGAGTTAAGTGAAAGATAAGCAAGTTTGGGTTTTTGTTTGTTTTTTGATCACTTAAAACTAGATAAGATTCAAACTCTAGTGGTATAAGTCAAGTACGATCAAGTTTTGGGTGGGTTCAGGTCATCTTCTAAGAGGATCAACAACCTGTAATCAATATGAATTGCTAAATTTACATAGTCAATCCATGGAATATTTGTTGTTGTTCTTAATTATAAATATTTGGCTTATCCTCTTCATCTTAGATGAATTTATGAAAGTAATTAATTAAATTTTATTTAATTTATAGTGATGTTAAGCTTTGTTTTATAGATATTTAAAAAATTTCTTACTCAAATTCTATAATTTCTTCCCAATTATAATTCCTTCCAATTACATTTTGTTTTGGAGGTCATGATATGAACCTGCAAAATAAAACTCTATAATGAAAGACATAGTAATGAATTAATAACCTGCATATATAAAGACATAGTTGTTTGGTTCAGTTTCATTTAATAACCTGTATATATAAAAACCGGATGGTTTATCAGTGAACTAGTTGAACTAGTCAGTGTATGTACCTAAACTTCATATTTCAAAAAAAATAAAACTTAAAACTCTCCTTGCCTTTACTCTTTGCTCTTCACCATCTTCTCTTCGCAGCTCTCATTGCTCCCATATATGCACATAATTAAACATGATACATGTAGGTAACCCATGGATGCAAAAATTGAGCCCTATTTACTCTCCTTAGGTGGTTACTATGAACTCAATGGCTGAAGGAGTTATGTCCTCTAATATGCGCAGCTAATATGAGATAATGAGCTTGTTAAAACAACGTTGATCTCTTACTTCCTCTACAACTAAGCACCATGATCAAAGGAATTGTCTCTACACCTAACTGAGAAGGACTTCTTGAAGGTTTCGAAGATTGTTTTTATTTTGAAGGGGTTTGTGATGCTTGTTTGAGTTTAGAATGCGATCTTTCATTCTTTCTTGAAATTACTACTTCTCTTGTTGATCTCTCTCTTAGAGTTGAAGTGGATTTCGAGATGGGTTTCTTTATGATGCAGTGACTATTAGGATTGGGGCTCTCTCTTAGAGCTACAATGACGAAGCTTTAAACTTGGATGGTTGTCTATGCTATTTTCAGAAATGACTGAAGTATTTAGTCCAGCGAAGACAGATGCAAAAAGCCATCATAGATGGGCAAAGAGTCTAAAGGAAAATCCTAATCTCCTAAAGCCACTCATTAGAGAATACTAGCCAAAAAATGAGTCTGCCGCTTTCTTTCAATAAAAATGGGAATAACGACTGACATATCTCTCAAATGCAAGGTATTGCTCATTTACCATTTTAATGCTTCTACTGTTGACTTATTGGAGAGGATGGCGGAAGAATATATTGTAGGTTTGCATGAGGTACAGGAATTGGATGGATGGACGAGCAAAAAATTTGAGAGTTGATGAATGGGTTTTGGAATGAAATGTTGATTCTAGTTGTCAATCCATGTTTCTATAGAGTTTGAGTTTGTTCATTCTTGTAAGGCCCCAAATTGTACCTTATTTGAAATGTTACATGTTTATGAAAGTACATGTATGTTAGGTGTTAAAAATTGTGATAAGATTGAGAATTACATATGACTTGAATTTTGGTTTAATGGATCATACTTAGTGAATTGGAATTAATTAATATCAATAGAGAATTGAGGTATTAAAATGTACATTTGGACTAGGACAAATGTCAAGTGAGAAGATAAGTTGGTACATGAAAATTCATATGACTAAGCCTAAAATTGGGTGACAATTGGACTGGTAATTAATTGACAAATGGACCAATTATGGAGTGACAAATGGCTTAATAAAATTATGACATTTGGCAACCACACATGAAGACATGTAGATGGCTTAATTGAAGGATCAGTAGCTTACGTTCATCTATGACATGTGTCAATGGAGGATGAAGACATCTTGCATTACAAGAAGATAAGGTGGCAAATTTTCTGCTGGAACTTTCTTCACTCTCTTCCTTGCTCCTCTCCACCGAAACCACTCACTCCCTCTCAACTTCTAGAATTTTGCTTGATTTTAGATTATCTTCATTTGGATCTTCATAAGTTACTACATCAAGAAGTGGGACCTACTACTATTAGTTCTATTGTCTTGTTAGTGCTGAAGTTATACCTTGATTTTAGATGTGTGTTGATTGCTTGGAAGTGTTGGATAATTTTAGTTTGACAAATGCAATGCTATTTCGGTTTTTGCTAGATTAGTTGGTTCTTTGGAGTTAAAATTTGAATATAAGGAGGTAAGGGTATTCTAAACTTGATAGCATATATTAATACAGGTTTTATGATAATTGAATTGGCATGAAGTATGTGTTATGATGTTGATAATTAGGTACTGGAAAAATGATCTTTATATGATAATTCTGGTTTGGTTTTGAAGTGTGGAAGTTATTGATTTGTAAGTTACTTAATGAATGACTTTTGAATTGGTTCTGTACATGAAATTGATTTGTAATTTAGGTATGAATAAGGTGGAATTGAAGTGGAATTGATGAACTTTGGAGAAGGGGCGTTGAAGGTGTAAGATGTGAGTTAATTGTAGTGGTTTCACTGAATAGACATCGGTATTTTAGCCATAACTTGACCTGTAGATATCCAAATGGGTTGATTTTAATTGTAGATTAAACTAAATACATATCTCTACAATTTTCATTTAGGAATAGAATTTTATTTCTATCTCCAAGGGTTTTGAAATTTGCCTTGACGTTGAGTTTTGGATAATGTCACTGTTTGAGAATAGTCTGTAGTATTTTGAGGATAAATCTATAAATAATGAACCAAATTGTATGAACTTTAGTTCATTAGAAACTTAAGATATAGAGGAACATTTGTTTAGAAGAACATATTACCCAGAAACCTCAGTTTCTATATCAAAAGGGCCATACAAAATTGACTCGAAACCTGTCCTAAGAGAATCTGGAAAAAGTGCAAGAAAAGGATAATGGGTAGGGTTTTTACATGGTAAATGCTGATTTGTACAATTGTTGAACCACATGAGGACAAGTCTCTCTAATGTGGTATAATTAGACATGATTAAGGCTTGAAAAATAACCTAGATGATGTTAGATTAATTAAGTAAAAGTTAGTTAAAGGTTAAATAAGATTTGGATTTTTAATTGAAGTAATAGCTTAAGAAAGGAGTTATTAGATAACAAAGTACCTAATTTTGGAACTTATAAGGTATTAAAAGAATGCAGCCTACTTATGAATTCTAATATAATTTAAAGAACAAGATAAATGTGTTAGTTGTGAATGTTTGTGAATTGGGAGCTTATGTGACTACATGTAATATGTAATTACTTAATGTATTCATTGGTGCATTATTACAAATGTTTATGTTCACAAGGCATGTTAAGTTTGATTAAATGTGAATGATTACATCCTATATGAATAAGTCATATGATATGCATTATATCTGTTACATATGATACTGAAATCTGAAATGGATTGTTTTAAAACTGTTAAGTCCTAGTCGTGGGTAAATAGGTATGCCTAGAAGTATCTGTGGCTGCTCCTGTAATCAGACACTACGGTGTCTTCTATAACTAGACACTAAGGTGTCTTTTGTGCCAGTCACTCTGGTGTCTTATGATTTTAGACACTTCTGTGTCTTCTGTTTCACAGACTTAAGTCTCTTCTGTTTCAGATACTAAACATGGTATTTTTTGTTCTAATCCCGTTACCCACTTCTGTAAAAAGGATTAGCAGGCTAACTTGTTTTGTATTCTATTATATGCTCAGTCCTGATATAATCAAGCTCTGATATGAAATATCTAAGCTCTGTTCTGATATAATCAAATATTGTTTTGATATAGTTAAATTTTATTCTGGTACTTTAAAGTTCTGTTCTAATATTATGGTATCCTATTCTGATACTTGTAAGTTTTGCTCTAAAGCAAATATATCATGTTTTGATATAGCATATTATGTTCTGAGATACATATTGTTTAGATTGCGCTTTTATATAAACAATTAAAGATTGTTTGAAATGTGACCTAATTATGTATATGTGAATGTTAGACTACTGTTAGAAATAGTCGCCAAATTATATCTTGTTTAGTTATTCCCTACTAAGCTTTATGCTTAGCACGGTGGTTTTACCTCCATGTAGGTTCTGATAAGAAGGTCTAAAGAATGGAACAAAGACAACTGCAGTGGCTAAAGAAGGATGTCTTCTATTTTTGAAGTTGTTTTTGAGTTGTATTAAATGTAATGAGACATACTGTATTTTGATGTAAATGGTTTGTAATAACCTTAATATAGGTTGGCTTTTGAATTTATGGCATTTATTATGATAAGCACAATATGAATGATATTTTATGTTTATAAAATAATATCTAATAATATGTAATGTATGTTTGTTTGAGTTTCTGGAAATGCATGTAAGGGATTATTTAGTATGTTTTGGAATATTTTGGTTCTGTTTTATGTAGCATCTGCATATCCTTCCAGGGAATTTATGAGTGCTACAATTCTACAATGTTATTTAAGGTTTCAATATGTTAAAAGATAACAAATAAGGATAAGGTAGTTGATAGCTTTATCTATAAAAGTACCAACTATAAGAGATTTCTTCTTTATTCATACTTATTAATTAATTAGTTTTCTGTAATAGTTGAACTCCATTTCATTTTAATCTCTAATTTTTATAGTTGTATTATATATACTCTATTGAAGTATTCAATATTTTAAACCAAAATACCAAAATTGAAAATTACATTTGCATTATTTCGGTAAGAAAACACTCGGCTATTTGAAGTGAAGCAAACCTATAAGAGTTTGTTAATTGTCAGAGCAAAGTTTAATAAGTGAGTGTGATTTGATTTCATTCTCCATTCTATTGTTGGTCTTCTATGTATGTGTATGGTCATTTGTTTTTCTTAATACTTTTTGACTTTGATCTTAATGGAAAACACAACCACAAAATTGAATCTTATGACTTCAACGTTTCTGTTTCATAATAGCGGTATTTACTTTCAAGTTATCTATGCCAATATCTAAGCATTAAATCTAATCCATTTGTATACTTCCCTTGATTGCGTTTGTTTGGCATTAAAGGTAAGTTCAAATTTTTTTGGTAGGAATGAAACTTCAATTTTAGGAACATCATTTAAAGAGACTAAATATGATCTGAAAGATATTCCTTGTAGACCTTCTTGGAAGTTTTATATTACCAAATGACTAATTTTTACAGGGTTGGAACTCTTAAGATTTAAAGGTGCCCTTTTATAATTTCCCAACAAAACGATGAGCACACTTGTTAGTATTCGATAAGAAAAGTGTAATAATAAGAGATGTTAAATGACACTAAATATTTGGAACGCAATCATTCTTATTTTTCTTTGCCCATTATGATGTAGTTTGAGTGATTACTTTACTTCCATATCGACAAAACCTTTTCTAAATCTAAGACAAGCTATTAGATATAAACAAACATACCAACAACATAACCTAAGGTATACATAATTCTAATAATCTCTGGTTCTGGAAGATGAGAAAGATTTTTCATTAATTTTTCTTTGCTTTTCTAGACCTATATTTACAATTTGCCTTAGCCAATGGGACAATGTTCATAAATTATTGAAAAGGGGCATCTTAAAGGATAATTTTATGCTTATAATTGTCATTCTTTATTACAATTGATGATGAGAATTATTTAAGTAGGATACTTTTGCTCTAATGATGGTATACCCAATTTTTTAAAATAATTTTTAGGTCAAATCATAACGAAAAACATAAAATCATCAAAAAAGATTCGATAAATATTGCATCCTCTACTTATGGTTAGTTCGATCCAGCATAGAATTATTTTTCTTCTCAAGAATCTAATGGGAATATCCAATATAATTATATGTATTGTAGTAGAATATTTAAAGGGGAGGATTTATAGAATGAAAGAACAACTTGCTGGTGTTAAGGATAATATTGCTTCTTGTAAAAAAGTACCATTTGATGTATGTGAGAGGATTGGACGTTATTTGTAGCAACAAGTAGAAAAGAAAAAAGGAAAATAAAGAGGCTCATGATATATCTTTTGGAGATGAGCTACTATTGACATATATTCTTATTTTCCTTTAAGAAATACTCCTGGTTCTCAACCTAGTCTAAAAAGTGTTTTTGTTTGATAAGGATGTTGTTTTGTGATATAAAAGAGCATGGGCTATATGGTTTTATCATTTATGTATTCTTTTAAATGCTTTAAGTTCACCATATTTTCAAGAAGCAATAGATGTTATAACAATGATAGGTCCAAAATTCTTATTATGAGATGCGTGTGCTTTTACTTCAAGATTTAGAAAAGGAATGTCAGTGAAGTCTAGTTGGGAATCAACATGATACAATATTATGGAAGACGGATGGATTGATCAAAAGACAAAGACACATGATTAATTTCTTAGTTTTTTATAATATTAAAATAACTTTTATCAAATTTGTTAATACTTCTGATATGGTAAAAAGTGTTAATGTGTTATCTAAATTATTTTCTGAAATTGTTGAGTGGGTTAGACCAAAAAGGGTTGCACATATGTTATAGATAATGCAACTAATTCTGTATCAGTTGGGAACTTATTATAATCAAAGTATGTGCATATTTATTGATCTCAATGAGCTGCTCATTGTATAAATCTTATTTTATAAGATATTAGCGGTATGTACCATATTTCTAGTCTTACCTCACGTGCATCTAAGATCACAGTTTTTGAGTATAATCATATTATAATTTTGTCTTGGTCAAGAAAGCAAGAAAATTGGGTTAAGGTCGTGCATCCTGCTACTACCAGGTTTGCAAAAGCAAAAAAATTGGGTTAAGATTATGCATCCTGCTACTACCAGGTTTGCAACTATATTTATTACTTTGAAAATTATTGGTGAAAATAAACAACTACATCAAAATTTAGTGACAAGTAAACACTTTTCAAGTCATAAGTTATCAAAAAGTAAAAAAGAAAAAAAAATTGTGCTATTATTCTAGATAATAAATTTTAGGATGCTTGTTTCATCATTATGAAGATTATGGCTCCGTTTATAAGGATGTTGAGGATTGTTGACTCAAATGAGGAGTTATATTTGGGGAATATATATGATGGTATTTATAGAGGTTACAAAACAATTATAAATTTTTTTAAAAGGAAGGAGATTGTACAAGCCTTATGTAGATGTTATTGACCGATGATGGGATAAGCATCTTATTGAAAGGATCCACATAGCAACTTATTTTCTCAGTCCTTATATAGTGGAGACACATGTACAAATAATATTAAGGGTGGTTTGTTTGATATGATTGAATACAAAGGTATTTCGATATGAAAGAGAAATCATAAGCAATAGATGAAATTAAATTGTATCATGAAGGTTTAGAGAGTATTGCTAGATCATTAACAAAGAGAGAACTTATGATGAAAAAAATGTAGTATAATCAGTTTTTATACTTTTAGTTCATTCTTTATTTATTAATAATATATATTTTTATTTTTCATAACTATTAATTTAAAAAAAATAGTGGTGGAGATTATTTAGTGAAAGTGCTCTAAGATTGATAAAACTCTCTATTAGATTACTCAGTCAAACAGCTTCTGCAACAAGTTGTGAAAGTAATTGGAGCGTTTTTGGACGTATTCATACAAAGAAATGAAATGTTTGGAATATTAAAAACTTAATGACCTTGTTTACATTACTTATAATTTGAGAATGAAGATGATTCTTGGATATCTTCATAGAACCACAACTTATCTCTGAATGAGATTAGTTAACCTTCTTTTCTTTAGATATCGCTTTATAGATAGGCAAACTCTAACCTTCGCCTGCGACCATAGCTCCGTTCTCTGTAACCACAACTCCATATCAACTTCTCCCCTCCAGCACCACCTAAAATTACCAAACCAATTTTGAGAAGAGCAACCCAACCCTAACCATAGATCTGCTTTGTTTAAACTTTCCTCATCGTTTCTCCATTTTGAGCTCCTTCTTCTCCATCCATCTTTCTTTTGTTTCCTTCTAGCATCCTTTGATGTCAGTGCTTTCCCTGCAAAACAAAACATCATTAGAATTCCATTTAGATTTAAACTATTAAACTATAATGGAAACAGATTTTCCTCCTCTACCCTCAACCACCCTGTTTCCCTCTTATACCCATTCATCTCCTTCTCAAATTGTAATGCTCTTTGCACCTCACTCTTCTTCTCCATCCCACTCTACAAATCAAACTATCCCACCCCAGCCTCTATAGTTCCACCTCCACCTCCTAAAGCTTCTGCTCCATCTGACAGTGTGTATCAATATAATAAAGGGGCTAAAAAGACTTGGAAATAGGTTGTAGTGATAATTCTGACTCTTCCTTGATCTACTATCCACCAGTGGAGATTGAAGGCAAGCTAATGGTGGCTCCAACTCTAGACATACTGCAGGAAGGAGCAAGGACCCAGGACGCTACACTCATTGGTTTTTTTATGGATAAAAGGCTAGCTTTTCCTGTGATACAAGCTTGGACTCACAGAAATTGGAAAGGTAGAGGTCTAATGGAAGTTATGCTAACTGAGGAAGATAACATAATCTTTACCTTCTCCTCTAAATTGGAAGCCCAAAAGGTAATTAAAGAAGGCCCTTGGCACATCTCTCAACTTCCTTTATTTCTTCAAAATTGGCAATCGGGTATGGAATTAGAGAAAATTATATTGAAAAATAGTCCTCTATAAGTGAATATCCATACTATTGCTTTAGAATATTGGACAATTGAAGGTTTGAGTATGCTAGCTAGTTACTTGGGAAAACCAATCTGTATGGATGAAAACACTGCTTTGAGGAAACGGATTGGATTTACACATCTATGTGTGAGTATGAATATTTCTAAGGAAATGAAAGACAACATTCCTATCCTAAGGTTAACCGATTGGCATTCTCTAAGAGAAGACAAGGTTTTGGTTACATACCAATGAAAACCTTCCCTAAAAACACAAGGAAAAGAATGGAAACCAACGGGGAGAGTTTTCATTAGAGGAGACTATTGGTAGGTGATGGGATTGGAGAAGCTTAATTCTGTAGATAAGAAGGAGCTAAAGGAAGCTAAACATGTGTTAGATAACCGTGAAAGCCTAGGTAGGTTGGTTCAGGCTAAAAGGGAACTACCTAAAAAAGGTGAGAGTGCCCAAGTTAATAATTTTTTAGATTCAGTTCAACCGGTGGAAATTCAACAGCAAACTTTGAGTGCCTCAAATAAACTATTAGGGAACTAGCGGAAAATGAAAAGGAAATTAGTGGGATAAATCCCTGTCATAGAGACCAGGAAATCTAACTAACTGTGCAAACTCAACAGGTGGAAGAACAGCAGAGAGGAGCCACCCAAGAGGAACAGTTTGAACAAGTAACCATAAAAGCAACAGGAATAGTAAGAAAGGCTCCAAAGGGAAAAACAACCTTATATGACCATGATAGTCCAGAATGTAAGAGGAATAAACAACCCTTCTAAGCTTAATGTGGTAAGGGATTTTATTCTGAAGGAAAAGCCTATGTTATTTTATTTATTGGAAACTAAAATTAGGGAAGCAAACCTGAATAAATTAAGTTGTTTAGGTAGTAAATGGAAGTTTCTCACAAACCACCAATGTCATGCCTATAGAAGGATTATTATTGTTTATGATGGAGATATTTTGGAAATGGAAGTTTTGGAAACTAGTCAACAATTTATCCACACAAAGTTTTACTTCAAAATGGAAAACACTTTTGCTTTAGTTATGTTTGTCTATGGTTTTAACACATGTTTCAAAGACATGAGCTGTGGACTTCCCTTCGTAGACTCAAAGCTTTAGTTGTAGGCACATGGTTAGTTAGTGGAGATTTTAATGCCACTTTATACCAATCAGAGGTAGAAGGGAACTGCAACCTACTTAACTGCACCTGTGATTTGTTTGATTGCACGCAGGATGTGGAATTAACAAATTTAAAATCTGAAGGTCATAGCTTCACTTGTTCCAACAAACAAAGCTCTAACTAGTTCATTCGGAAAAAACTAGATAGAACTATGGTGAGAGTGGAATGGTTAACTACTTTTTCAAAGAGTTCGACCAATTTCTTAGACCCGAAAATTTCTGGTCATACCCCTATCAAGGTGAATAATTTGCTTAAAATGATTAGAATTCATCACCTTTTCAGATTCAACAATTTTCTGGTTAATATGGAGGGCTTTCAAGAAGTAATTATAAAAGGTTTGGAATATGAGATTTATGGTACTAAGCGGTTTATTTGTTTGCAAAAGCTCAAGGCTATTAAAAAGAAATTGACGACGTTAAATTTAAGGAGAGGTTAGAATTCCACAAAGGAGATAGAGAAAGCAAGATGCAAGCTATTAATAATTCAGAAATCTTTGACAACTAGTCCAACTGATTGCAATCTAGCTATAGTTGAGAGGGAAGCAGTTAAGTCCTACTCGCAAATAGTGGATAATCATTGTTCTTTATTTAAGGAAAGGGCCAGAATTAATTGGATTAAGGATGGGGATAGAGGTATAAAAATTTTCTTTAATTTAGTGATTGCTAGAAGAAATGTCAACAGAATTACCTCCATAAAATCCGAATCTGGGGAATCTTTATTTGGGCATGTTAAAATTACTAAGAGAGCTAAGAATTTTTATGAAAATCTCTTAGGCACATAAGGTTGTTCTGCGGGTAGTGGAGTGGATCATAGGCAATTTGTTACAACCAAGATTCCTGAATATGAAGCATCTTTGCTAATTATATCTGTCACGGATCAGGCAATAGAGAAGGTGGTTCTTAATATGAATGGCTTTAAGGCCCCAGCTCCATATGGCTTGAATGGTTTTTTCTTTTAAAAAACTTGGGGAAATATTGAGAGATTTGTTAAAGATGTTGGGCGGGAGTTTTTTCAAAATGGTTTCTTGCTTAAGGAGATTAATAAGACCTTCCTATGTTTAATCTCTAAGAGTCCTAACCTGGCTACTTTGAGTGATTTCAGACCTATATCATGTACTAATTTTCTTTATAAGATTATCACCAAGGTTTTGGCAAATAGGTTGAAAGATGTTCTTCACTTACTCATTAGTGAGAATCAAGGTGCTTTTATGAGTAGTAGACATATTGGGGACAATATCCTTTTATTGCAGAAGCTTTTAAAAGGGTACACTTGAAGAAGAAGCCCTCAAAACTACACTATTAAAGTGGATCTATAAAAAGCTTTTGATAGTGTTAAGTGGGGATTCTTGTTATAGACTATGGAGGTTATGAAATTTCCCCATAAGTTTATTAAATGGATTCAAGAATGCATTCATATGGAATACTGATTAATGGAAGCCTCACAGATACGTTTAAAGGCAAAAAAGTACTTAGGTAAGGGGATCCTCTTTCCCCTTACCAATTCCTTATTTGCATAGAGGTCCTCACCCTTATGTTGAAAAACAACACTTCATCTAATTCCAACTTCATATACCATTCTAAATGTAAGAAGCTTTCACCAACTAGCTTATGTTTTATAGATGATCTTATTCTTCTAAGTAGGGGAAATGCTCCTTCAATTTCTCTACTAATGGCACATGCTCCTTCAATTTCTCTACTAATGAGTACTCTCTATAGTTTTAAGGAGCTGTCTGGACTGAGTATCAATTTTCACAAAAGCTACTTCTTACTATCCAAAAGTGCTACTTACCTATCAAATTCTTTGTCACAAGCAGCTAGCATGGAAAACCAAGACCCCCCTCTCCTATATTTAGGCATTCCTATCTTTTCCAAGAGACTAAGATTTGGAGAAAGTCTTCCTTTAATAGAAAAAATTCAGAAAAGATTGGAGTCTTGGACTAATAAAACCCTATCCTATGGAGGTAAACTTCAACTTTTGAAGTCGGTAATTATGTCAATGCAAGTTTACTGGTGCTCTTACATCTTCCACTCCAAAGGACTTATTAAAACTGTGAAAAAAAATGATGAAGTAGTTTCTGTGGGGTAAAGGAAAAGGTGAGAAAGGAATTGCAAAAGTGAATTGGAAGCATATTTGTCAATCAAAGGAGGCTGGTGAGTTAGGTTTGGAGTCAACCAGCAAGAACAGCAAATTTCTAATGATCAAGAGAATTTAGAGAATCTTAAGTGAAAAACAATCATTTTAGATCAAATGGATTCACATCTACATATTAAAAGGTGAGAGTTTTAGGGCTCTAAGAATTAAAGACGATTACTTTTAGTTCTTTAACTAAATCCTCAGGTTGAGGGAAGATGTTCAGCAGCATATTACATGTCAAATTGTAGCAGGAGATTGAATCTCTCTCTGATATGATAATTGGACAAGTCAAAGTGAATTGGAAGCATATTTGTCAATCGAAGGAGGCTGATGAGTTAGGTTTGGAGTCAACCCGCAAGAACAACAAATTTCTAATGATCAAGAGAATTTGGAGAATCCTAAGTGAAAAACAATCATTTTAGATCAAATGGATTCACATCTACATATTAAAAGGTGATAGTTTCTGTGCTCTAAGAATTAAAGACAGTTACTGTTGGTTCTTCAACTAAATCCTCAGGTTGAGGGAAGATGTTTAGCAGCATATTACATGTCAAATTGGGCAGGAGATAGAATCTCTCTCTGATATGATAATTGGGCAGGTCAATGGGCTTTAATTCATAATCAAATGGCAAGATCATTACTGGGAAGGTTCTCTAAGAGAGCTAAGCTTCACAAGATAATTAGAAATGACAATTGGTTGCTTTCCTTAGAAGAATTAAGACTTTTGCCCATTTCTCAATACAGAAGCATCGGAAGAATGATATATACTTATAGGATGGGATTTCTATATCAAAAATAGGAAAACTAAAAAGTTGTTGGATAGGGCATCTGTAACATCCCCTCACTTATGGGAAGGGCATTTTGGTCATTTTGGTAAATTGGAATGGGTTAGGAGTATTTTAAAGTGTTTTTGACATATTCATGCATTCATATATGCACATGAATAATAAATAGTGAAATTTTT
>JAOTAY010020124.1:0-13396 GCA_025629805.1 Erythroxylum baracoense
CGAAAAACCCAAATCTTTGTCTTTGAAATTCATGAGTTGCGTTGAGGGTTTTTGGAGAATAGTTGATTTCCATCACAAAGAGAAATGAAAGGGGAAAAAAACATATGACATATAGAAAAAGAAAGAAAGAAAGAGAAATGAAAGGAAAAAAATACATATGACATATAGACCGCACGGGAGGGGGGGGGAACAATGACCGTCAGATTAAACGGACGAAGGAGATGAATTCCGTGGTCCTCCATCTCTTTCGTCCTTAGTATATTGACAAGGGTTTAAATCCTATGTGTAATGTTGCAATCATAACGTCTTTGAAGGAATGGTCTAAGTAGTATGCAGTAAAGCTTATTTTTTTCTTGTTTATTAATTCAAATTTCTCAAGTTGAAATAGCCATGATAATGGACCGGACTAGTTGGGTGCACTCTCATTCTATCTTCTTATAAAATAGTTTGATTTCGATTTAAAATTTAATTTGATCTAGTTAGTGTAATTTAAATTTGTTTATATTATTTAAAACAAAATTATTTTGATTTAATTTTTAAAATAATTTTAATTTTGTCTTAATTTTTAAACTTATGAATTAAAATAGAGTTAATTACTAAAAAAACCTAAACTTTTGTCAAATTGTCAATTATAGCCCAAACTTTAAAAAGTAAAAATAAAATGTCTAAATTTTCAAAAATTTTCAAGTCTAACCCAAATTTTAAAAAGTGGCAATGAAATGTTAAAACTTTTAATTTTTTCAATTCTAGCTCAACGTTATTTGTTGTTCTCTCAATACCTTTATCTATTTGTTTTTTGTTTTTTCTTGTGACGCCTTAAATTACTCTCGCATCATAGCGTACTGTACCAATAAATTCTTCATTTTTAGTCTATTCTCTTGATGCCCTTAGTGTAAGGGCATTGGGGCTGTGTAATATGAAAATCGAAGAGTAAGGGCATCGAAAGAACAAAATTAAAACAAATGAAAAAACTGAAATCAAAGCGTAAGATTATCGAGGCTGCGCAATCTATTTTAGATCATTTTGAAACAATGACGTCGTTTCATTAATCTTCATTTGTTATGTTAATTTTGGATGATACACATTAACAGTTAAGGTTTCTGAAACACGTGACGAACTACGTCAGCAAACTTAACAAAAATACTAACGTTGAGCTAGAATTGAAAAAAATTTGAAAGTTTAAGCATTTTATTGCTAATTTTTGAAATTCGGGCTAAAATTAAAAAAATTTGAAAGTTTAAACATTTTATTGCTACTTTTTAAAGTTCGGATTATGATTAAAAATGGCTAAAATTTGGACTTTTTTAATAATTAACTCATTACAATAATATCAATATCATCAAAAAAATTTAAAATGACATCATTTTTTTGAAATAATTCAACTAGATTGATTTATTCGATTTTAGATTGGAACCAATCTCTCTATCTCACTTAAATTTCACTCGAAACTCAAATTAAATTTGATCTATTTATTTTAAGGTTAGTTAGATCGAATCAATCTTATCATTCTTAAGTTTGAATTGTGATTAAGAGACTATATTTTATTGTGATAACTTAAAAAATTATGGTAAGAGTCAAGTTAATTTTATAAATATTAATTGAATCTCGTGTATATTTAACAAATGGGGACTGATTTGAAAAGTTTGATTTGAAATTTGAGTTTTTAATGAGCCAATTTAAATCTTTGTTATTAATATTATTAGCTTAAGTTAAACGACAACCTTATCATGATTGGTAACGACAAGAGGACAGCGACTTGGAGAGTCACAAAGTCAACAGATCTAAAAGCCAAAAAGATAAAAAAAAGAAGAAGAAGAAAGGACTGGGTAATAAATAAAAAGTAATTAATTAACGAGTTAAGACTTAAAAGAAAAATATCTAATGGAAAAAGAATCCAGAATTGTCCTTTACTATTCACGGGCAGCCCGAAGCGGCGATCTCTTAAAAAATTATAACGCAGAAAGGGATCCTGCCCGTGTTGCCCGAAACAATGACTGAGAATTACGGGCAGCCAGTCGGTCACTCACCCACACTCTCTGCTCTCTGCTCTCTCTCTTCTCTCTTCCTATGGGCGATATTTTTCTATATCTTGGGGTCTCTGTGTCTGTGCCATCACGATCCAACGGTCCACAATGAACGGAGCTTGCTATGCCTTTTCCTCCAGGTTTTAGAGCCTGAAACATCGAGATCTGCTCTCTCTGTGCTTGGATCTCCATACACGGTACGTATTTGCTCTGTGATTCTCGTGCTCGTCTCGATTCCTCTGTCTTTAGCATTTCTTTACTCGCTTTTTCTTCAATCCAAGCTCTTCTTCCGATTCTCTAGACTGCCTGCGTTGTTCACTCCTTAATTAACGATTTCCCCCAGCCGCCCCTCCCTAGTTCTGCTATTTCGCTGAGTTTGACCTCGTTTTGCTTAAATCGCGTGATTCCTACGCAAATTCAGTAGCAAAAATTGAAGTATATACCTCATTTCATGGTTGATTTTTGAAAATTTTTGGCTCTAAAACTGGCTTCCGGCGAGTTTTCTGATCATTGAAAGCGGTTTCTTGTCTTATTCTCTTGATAGTAATTATTTTTTGAAAATATTAACTTTAATTAATTCCTCTTTTGGTTTTTTTGTTTAATCTTCAAGATTAAAGAAAGAAAAGCAACTTTTGTTCTTGTTATCGTCTTCAGATCTGACGGCTGATGCGATCTTTTTGGCGAATGATCTAACGGTCAGAACTTGTTATCCAATCTTGTGCAGGTCCTCTTTTTTCTACCTTAGTTTTTCCTCTTTTAGCGGCCGCACATGGAGGTCAACCACGGTTCCACGATAGTTACGCTAAGTAACGGCAGGCTAACGTGCGCCGGGGAGGTACTGGCAGTTTTACTCGTTTCCTCTCTTGTCAAAGCTCAGGTGAGTTGGAAAAAAAACAAAACACCCAAAATTACTTTGATTCCTTTTTTTATTACTCTGGAGCGTCTTAGCTTTGAAATAAAAGTTTACCTTTCCAGATTATTTTTTCAATTTTCATGTTAACATACGCCATATGCTCTTTTTTCGGTTGTTTTACGTGCGCTGAGGCTAACGTACGCGGTAGGTGGTGAGTGAAACTTGGATAGGGTTGTTGGGACTTGGGAGTAGGAAGACAGAGTCGTTCTACCAGTTCCGTGGGTTTTGGTTTTGTTTGTTTGCACGTATTGGCCAATAGATTGTGTTTGTATTACGTGTCATGTTGTGATGGGCGGTTGGGTGGAAACCGGAAACTGGTGACCAGTTAGTCAAACGTTAAAACCTGTTCTATCTTTTCCACGGTACTTGGGAATATTCTGTTTCCAAAGATATTTGTGAAACGAATCATCGTCACATAGATCCTAGCCGACACGTGTTATTCTTTGTTATGGTGCAAAGGCACGTGTTACGTTTGTCACTTGTGACTAATGACTAACGTTCAAGTTCAGAATTCTTTTTACTTTTAGTATTTAAATTTTAATTAAATATTTAAATTTTAAAAATTATACAATTTAAGTTAAAATTGTATTTTTATTAATATTTTTTGATGCGACTCATAAAATAAGTTTAGGCTAACATTTAAAGAAGTTATTTGACTTTTTTTTTCTTTATCAACTTGATTTTTAAGTCTTTTTATATTCAAAATGCAATCACATATTTGACACTAAAGGATTAGAGTCTAACTGTTAGTCTTTATGTAACCTATTAATTATATTAACAAAAACATAAACAAGATAATATTTTAAACTAAAATTTTAAATTTTTTGAATATTTAATAAAAATTTTAAAATATTGGACGTTAAAATAATTTTTTTTTTAAAAAGGTTCGATTCATTATTCCAAGAACAAATATAAACTTCGTGCCAACACAATTTTTTTTTTTGGAGTCTGCATGAATCAAGTGTTTGATAATGTCTTCTTCATTGGCCACTTTCTCCGTTGATCCATAAGTTGTTGGTTACGTATGATTTTGTCCTTAATGGTATTTTACGGTTTGTGACTGCTATGGAATCCATTTTATAAAAAATGGCTTCAGGAATCCATTACGGCATTGCTACTGAGTCACATACCGAGAACAATCGGAGACAAAATGGAGAGTCATAATCACCCAGCTGATGCAGAAGCAGAAGATGGCGACGGCGATGATGACGAAGACGGGGACTTTGAAGAAGGCGAAGAAGATTTGTCATCTGAAGATGGCGGTGACCACGGCAACAAACCGAACAACAACAAGAGCAACGCGAAGAAGGGAGCAGATGGTGGAGCTGGTGGGGCGGAAGAGAATGGGGGGGAGGAAGAGGAAGATGTAGAAGATCAAGATGATGATGACAACGACGATGAGGATGACGACGGCGATGATGACGGCGACGACGACGACGACGATAATGACGATGGTGGTGAAGACGAGGACGAAGTTGAGGAGGTTGAAAACGAAGAAGATGAAGAAGAGGATGAAGAAGAGGAATCCCTGCAGCCTCCAAAGAAAAGGAAGAAGTGAGGTTGGAATGATCAGGCAGCCTCTTAGGGGATGCTGTATCTATTTGAGTTTGTTACCTAACATTATATGATCCTTCTTAGACTATGTCAGGATTATGTAGGATGTTGCTGGTCTCTTAATTTCCTTTCATGATTAGAGTACGCTAGAACAATGAGCTGCGGAAAAACCTACTTAAGGAAGATGTCATGATCTTAGCTTCAATTTTAATTTCACAAATTCCTGGCTAAACTTATAAAATAATATCATTTTTCTGATATTATTTGCACTCATCTGTGCGTAATTGTGAATGCCCTGATCTTCCATGCTTAGGGTAATCATTGCACTTGATTCTTTGGATATCCTAGAAATTAATTGATTCAAAATATCTATTTTTTAATATTTGTTAATTTAGTGTCAAATTTTAAAATTTTTAATCTAATTATTAATTTATCAAAACTTGTATAAATTAAATCAAAATATTATTTTTTGCTGATGATATGACCGATAAATAGAAATTCACGTGATAATAAGTCACATTATTAAAATGATTTTTTAATTTAATTTATATACTTTTGAAAAAGGTTACTAAATTATAAATTATAAAAATTTTGACAATAAATTGAAAAAATCTTCAAAGTTTAGACGCATAGGATGTAATGATATCTTCCCTATTCATCATTTCTAAGAAACTTGTTAGGTTAAGAGAGATGAAAGTATATCACCTTTTACATCAACAATTAGGGATGACAATGAGCTGACTCGTGAGCTAACCCAGTCACATTTTTTAAATAATTTTTTAAATTAAAAATAAATAATAATTCATTTTTTTAATTAGATCAAGATCTGAATTGTCCAGACCCAAGTTTATCCGAAGCTCAACTCTTCTAAATAAAACGATATTGTTTTATTTAGAATAATTAGATTTCGAGTTTTTTAGACCTGGACCTATCCCATAAATCGGCGCATTGAAAACAACTAAATTTAAGCCTATGAGCTAAAAATTGCCATTCCTATCAACAATGGAGCTTTTGTATTTTTTTAAATCTTTAAAGGTATTTTTATCATAATAAGGAGCAACAAAAAAGTCTCAATGTTTTAAAAATTAAATCGATAAAATAAAAGATCAAGTAGTACTAAATTGTCATAAAATCAGTTAAAAATTGAATAAATTTGAAAATTTTGAAATAAGATTAAAAGAGACTTGTCTTTAATTTAAAGTTTAATAAAAATTGTTATATAAAAATTAATTAATTAATTTTAATTTATAAAAATTAAATAAAATTAATTAATTTACAAAAATTAAACAATTAATTAATTTAACAATAAAAATTATTAAAATTAATCAAACTTTCTGAAAAGTTTACAGAAAATTAACTCATGTCCAAAAATAGAGAGAAAAAAGTATGATATGACATTGCAAATGTCACCAAAGCAAAAGCCAGAATCGCAACAGAAACAGATGGTCAAACAAGACGAAAAAGAAAAAAAGACTGTCAACCAAAAAAATATATATATATATATAATGACCTACAAGCTGTAGTTCAGCTTGGTGAACTTGAAAAGATGAATCATAAGAAAACTGATATATGTTCAAACTTCCCCAAGCATGATAATCTCCTGATACCAGAGTTGCATGAACATCACTGCTCAAGCTCAATCCGAAAACAATCTGCGAACATGAAACCACACGTCACAGCAGTTAAGGAAATAAATGAAATCGGCCGCTCGAGCAAGGTGTCATGTGGTAAAAACAGAGAAAAGAAAGGGATGTAAGAGATGAACAGGAAAACGATATGGACCCAAAAGGTCCAACAGTCATAAGACAACTTTTTTATTCCGTTCAGGCGATCAAACTGTTCTTAGATTTTAAAGCTAACTACTTGCTATGCAATTGTAATTTCACGGAGCAGCCATCAAATGTGAATCAGAGGTTCTGGAACAAAACTTGCAAGCAAATAGCAAGTTGGAAATCCAGAAATGAAGATAAAGGAAACCTTCAAAATAGAAAAAGGTGGCTCTTGAACTGAACTTCAACTCTGTCATTGGGATCATATTCAAGTTAGAAGAAAAGGAATTCATAGAAGAAGCAATTTGCTTAAACAACAACTAAAATATCCTTGGCTCAAAATGCGAAAAATGTAAAAGGAAACACGATTCATCGAATGAATGACAACGATATGGAAAGCAGAGGCACAAATGCTACATCATGAAATAGAAAAAGTATTATCAACATGAGAACAGTAAGTGGAAAATGAAGATGAAATTAGTCAAATACATAAAATGAAGGGAAAAACATTGAAACAATGAAGGAAGTTTAAAGTAAATTCTTAGTAATGGAGATACACCAATACTAAAAACACAAACAAACCTGTCCACAACAACCACCTCCAGTTCATGAAACATTGGAATGAGATCGATAAACTCAGTCGGTTAAATAGATATAAGAGGAAAAGTATACCTGAGTCAAATTCGCTAAAATCAACTGTTGCAAATGATTTCAATTCATATCAGATTGTCTATCATCAACTATTTTCTTCACTAATCCTCTTCCCAAATCAAAGAATGATCACAGCAGTTAATTACAGACAGAAACGTCAGAGTCCAATGCTTTGAGAACTCTTATCTTTGTTAGCTATTCCATAGATTCTATATATTATTTAAACCAAAATTTGATGCTTTAGAACCATGAAAACCAGACAGTATTTCGCAGGTACAAAACCATGAAATCAACCATGCACAAAGACACAACATCAGAATCTCAAACAAATGAAAGCTATTACAAAAATCAAGCTTAAGTAACCCATACCATGTATAAGAAGAAGTCCCAGGAAATGATCCTCCTGCAGCCTGACCTCCCCGACCCATCCCTCCATGGACAATCTGTTCACCATGTGGATAAACTTGTTGGAAAGCTTGCCCTGTTCCATATGTACCAACCATTGTCGGACTCATATCATACATCCCTGGACCCACACTCTGGTTCGCTGCACTTGCGATTCCCGGACTAATCATCCACCCACCACTACCACCGCCACCACCAGCATTAGTAACAGCAGTACTAGGCTGTCCAAGCACTGGACCATATCCTGGATTAAGCTGACCAAATAATGCCAAATTCTGTGCTGCCGCCAACGCCGCCAGTACATTCTGTTGGGGCGGTTGTTGCGGTACCAACTGTTGCTGTTGTTGTTGATAATGCTGTTCCGGCGCGTTAACAACCTTAGTGTTACTGTGAGACTTACTCTTCCCATCGGTGGCTATGGAGCAATGCAAAACCTGTCCTTCAAACATCTTGAAAGGCACCTCCAAAGCCTTTCTCGCTCCCTCCAAACTCTTATACACAAACAAAGCATAGCCTTTTGATTTGCCCGTTTCCTTATCAAAACCTATCGGCCCACTCTCGATTTCTCCGAACTTGGCAAAGAAAGCTCTCAACTTCTCCTTACCAACACTTTGATGAACGTTGCTCACATATATCTTCCTCGCACCCACATCTTGATTATGATTATCTTTGGCTGAATTAGCATTATTACCCGGTGGCCCCAAGCACGCCAACTGGTAATTAACAACCCGGTTATTGATCTCCATCTTCGGATCCCTCAAAGCTTTCACAGCATCCTTTCGCGTCTTGAAGACGACAAAACCGTAACCTTTAGCCCTGCCGCTTGCTTTGTCGGTCACAAGATTGCAATCCTCGATCTCTCCGAAGGTTTGGAAGGCGGAGAAGAGGCGGTCTGTTGTGGTGTCCCATGGAAGGCCGTGGACAAAGATTTTCCGGTGAGAAATATCCTTGTCTGCGAACTGGTTAATGGCAGAGAAAAGAGAAGGGTTTGTTTGAGCTTCTATGGAGATGAGTTCGATGAGTTGGTCTTTGGTGAAGGGTTCCAAGAGGGAAGTGAGATCTTCAATAGAATTGGAAGGTGGAGGAGGAGATTTGACCTTCTTGATTTTTTTGATTTTGGGGTTTTGATTCTTCTTCTTCTTCTTCTTCTTCTTCATTAGTTTGGGCTTTTTGTTAAGCTTTTCGCTTGTATCCATTGAAGCTTAGGCCGTACGCTTGTAAGTGAAGAACAACTTCGTGCTAACGATACAAATGGAAAAGAAGAGAAAAGGACAGGAAAACCGGGGTCGGTCGGGTTCTGGTTCAGTCGGGTTGAGCTATGGACAAGACGGCCCAAACTTAAATGTAGATGATTCGTATCCCCTTTAGGCTTGCAAATAAGCCCTGTCAGACCCCAAATCAACCGGCTCGACCTAGTTAAATTGGATTTCCGGTCTAAGTTTTATTTTTAAAAAATTTTCAATTTTATTTTAAAATTTTTAATTTTATTCTATTTTTAATTAATTTTATGAAAATATATTTTTTATTTTAAATTCAATTCAATTTATAATTCCAATGGGCACGGATTACAAAATCAAGCACAAGCTTGATCAAACTTTGTTTATTCTAACGAATCACCAATTCTGGATTTGAAACAATGAAAGTTAATAGACAAGATAAGGTCAGTTCATGCACGAATGGCAGCTCCACCTCCGACAAGGTCATCTTCTCCTTCGAATTCTTCCCTCCAAAGACTGAAAACGGCATCGAGAACCTCTTCAAGAGAATGAAATGCATGGTGTCGCATAATGCTACTTTCTGCGACATCATTTGGGACACCGGCAATCCCATTGGTGATATCGCACTGGAGATTCCTAATCGCATTCAGACCGTCATTTGCGACGGAACTATGATGCATTTGACCTGCACGAACATGCCCGTGAAGAAGATTGACCACACACTTGACATGATCAAAGCTAATGGAATCCAAAATGTTCTCGTGCTTTGTCCAAATCCAAGCCGATTTCGATTGCGCTCTCGATCTGGTAATGCACCAAACCAAAACTTCTGGTTACTTCGTAACTTTTTGACTTGGTCAATATGAAATTACTTTATCAATATACAAAATGACGAGAGGTTCGGATCCTATCTAGAATATGTTAGAGTGCCTTATATTGACTATAAATGAAAATATTAAAGAGTTTATAAAGTAGCAAGAGTCAATTATTTAAAGTGACTATTTAATAATAGTTAATCTAAGTCTAATTTTTATTAATAAACTTTACGCTCTACTTAGGGGCGGAGCCACGTAGAGACAAGCCCTAGCACCAGCGGAGACTTGTCCCTAGCCAAACTCCTGCAGAGACATGACCGAGTTCCATGGCTGGAAGCCTTCCCCGCGTTGGAACAATTTGTTGCAAGCCCTTGCTGGAAGGATCTCTGCGAGATTAGGGAAGTTCGCCCAAGATGTTGGAACAATTTTAAGTTCATGGAATTTAGCTTGCATGTACTAATTAGTTTCACGAAGAAGACTAAATTAAGTGACTTGCGAGAGAGCAAAGAAGTCTCATGCTCATGTTAGATCTATATTGTTCTAATTCTTTCCTGATTTGAATCTTGTCCATAATTTAAGTCATGGTGACTCGCTGAAAATAATTATCATCAATTAGCTCTAATGTCTCTAAAAATGTGTAAAGACATTGTAATTTGAATATTTTAGTTAACTTCATTTATGAATTTGCTTTGTGAAATTTTTTTTTGAATTAATGTTGAATTTGCCTGAAGTTTTTACCGTCAGTCCATCGCTATCCAATCAGCCCTGGCTCCAAGAAATTCCTGGCTCCGCCACTGTTCTTAGGTATTTGTTCCTTAGGGTTTTGGTTTAATATTTATGAAATACTTGCTCAAAATAATAACAACTTAGGGTTTTGATTCACAGTTTGTCGAAATACATATTAGTTGTCCAAATTTATATCAAAATGAGTGGATAGTCATTCATGTCTTAAGGTATTATTATGGTTTAAATTAGGGTGGATGTAATAGGGGTTTAAAGAAGATTTTAATTAGGCGGCCAATTTTGATTGGAGTTCGAAATTAGAAATTTTAATTAAGGCTCTAATCTTGATCACGGTTCTAATTTTGTGATGAAAAATTCTTTTGGTCACTAAATTGTGTGATCCAACTGTGATTTTGCGTATTGAATTGCTTATTGAATTATGATGAGCAATTTTGATTAGGGTTTCAATTTTATGATTCTATGAGGAGCAATACTTTTTTCTTATTGAATTATGATTATGGTTTTAACTATATGAGGATCAATAAATTTTTATTTTTTGTTTCTTTGAACTCGTATTCTCATTATTGCTTAATGATTATAAAGTGTATCAGATTATTGTATTGCTTACTTCAGAATTTCAAAAGCAGTGTGCTGCAAAACATTATTATATGCTACTAATAGTTTGATTCTTACTAGTATTGTTAATTTTGTGCTATCATGTTATGGCTATAACATTTGGCATCTTGTTATAATGTTATTGTAGGTTTTATATGAGAACTAGCTGGTATATCTAACTTATAATTACTAATCTTTAATTTAATGTCTTTTGTGTGTAGTTTTGTGATAGATGTTCATGGATCCTACCTAACAAACTTGGCATGGATAAAAGGGAGAATTATCTACCTACAATATCCTTTTTGAGTGTTTTTATGATCTTATTGATTTGACATTAAGAAAATTTTCATGTTTGAATTCATGAGAATATGAACTAAGTAAATTATGGTGCTAATGATTAATTAAATTCAAAATTAAATCAATAACTAAAATAAATCAACACAATTGGTAAACTAGAATGAAGATTAAACTAAGAAACAATTAAGGAAGATAGTGATACCTAGAATTCAAATCCCCTTTAGGACTTCTCATGAAATCATAATTTCACTAATCAATTTAATGTATATAGTTCATTAGATTGTGGAAATTTCTTAGTTATAATTTTTTCTCAAGACTATTAACATCTAATCTTAGTTTGATTAATTGAAATCTCTTTCTAATTAAAACCCTAGAATTTTATTAATTTATTTGTGAATTTTACCATTAAGTTTGACTCTAATATAGAAGATTTATGTTAACATATCTTTAGGTTTATATGCATCTCCATTCAATTATGCTATGTCTATAACTCGTAGTGACAAGGTGAGATGACCGAATGAGTGACATGCTGTGTCATAGCTATGGGCATGTCACATGGCCCTTTTTGGGACTTGACTCACTTGAAACGAACCCATTGGTTGTCCAAATCTAACAAACGTAATTGATTTGAAGTTTTGATTTAGACTTAACTATTTAAACTAATTAATTTTAAATTATATTGAAATACAATTTTTTATTTTTTAAAATTATGAGAAATTAGATCAACAATTCTTGAAAATTAGATTTAATCAAATTTGGAATTGAATATTCAAATTCAAATTTTATGATACCAATCTTTAATACATTTTCATTAATATTACAAATATTGTACAAAACTTAATATCGAACTTAGTTGTACGATATTGGTATAGGATAATATTGACTGCTGTTTCGAGTAATTTTTTAAAATTACAAAATAATGTCTCAATATATTGGAATAGATAATTTTTAGCTTTATTTCAAACTTATCTTAAATAAAGTGATAATTGATTCTAAACAAGTAATAAAAGTGAAGAAATATAAACTTGAACTAAGTTTGACTCTTTGATGTATTATAATGGGCATCTCAAAATCACCGTACATATCCTTACATACCTTTGTTTATGAGTTCAGGAGATCTTACATTATCTCACGTGAAACAATTACTATAATAGTTAATTATATTTCCCTATTAACTTCATATTTTTTGGTAAAATATGGTCTAAAATGGACACTTGAATTCAGAAATGTCTCAAAAGCACACAATAGAGAGCAAAGTTTTCTTTATCATCTGTCATTAATGACTACAAGATAAGTTATATATAAGGAAGACCTATTTTTCATATTGGCCTTGATTGCTTCTTTCGTTATCTCTGTATCATTATAAAAATATCCTGTTATTGCTTTCTCATCACTATTAGCTAGATAAAATACTTCCACCAAAGGCTCACAAATTCATATGAAACCAAAATTCATGATCTTCAATTATAATCTTGGAACCTCCATTTTAGTATTAAACCTGACATATTGAGATGTAACTCACGTAGCACTTGTAAATATTTGTCCCAAGTCCTTCATTTAAAAAAAACACTAAAATGATAAGAATAGATCCAAATCTTACAATTGCAAAGCAATGAAATTTCCACTATTGGTAAAATACTTTCTTATCAAATTTAGAACTCATGCATAATTACAGTTGAACTTTGTGACTTTTCTTGTTTTATACATAGTTTCATTAATGATACAAAAGTATAAAGCAACTCCTATATTTTTTAGCATCAAGTCAATACAATGTGTAGCACAAAAAATCCATTAGAAAGAACTATACTTGTTTTGTAACCTTAAAGACCATACTTGTTTTGTAACTATTAAAGACCATACTTGTTTTGTAACTGTTTCCTAACTTCTTTATAAGTAAAATCATTATTAGTGATGAACTGTAAAATGTGTTTAAGCTTTATTCCATTCAACTTCATCAAATATCCCTAACAGAGTACTAATATTCTTTACAAGGTCAGATGCATTATTGAACTTCAAAAACATCATCTTTTTAGCAAAATAAACTAAAAAGTTGATAATGGCCTCCTATCTTTTATTTTTTCAATACTTACACATGATTGAATACCTATAAGTAGTCTAAGTTTTTCTTTTTTTAACTTAAATAACTTTTTATTTCATAAGCATAGCTGCTTAGAAAATGACCTTTGTAGTTATTAATTGAATGAACTTTATATCTTGGAATATAAAAGGCAATAACATTCATTTTAAGCTAGTAATAATAAGACTGAGCAGCATCGAATACCACACCTGTAACATCCCCTCACCTATGGGAAGGGTAAATTAGTAATTTGGCACGAGTTAGGAGTGTTTAATATTGCATTGACATATTCATGCATTCATATATGCACATAAGTAGCAAATAGTGAATTTTTGC
>JAOTAY010020125.1:0-13395 GCA_025629805.1 Erythroxylum baracoense
CAAAATTTACACATCTGTATTTGTATTTCCCTTTGACGATAAACCAAATCGAATCTTGATAGAGAAAGAAGGTACTTATTGATCTGCCTAACCCCGTACAAGCTACTCGACTCTAGATCTGTGACTGTGAATCAACCTTCTGCGAGTAATCAAAACCAAACATAGAAAAGAAGAGAAATACAAATTGCAGAGAAGGGAAGTTTGGTCTAAAAGACAGTAGAGGAGAAAATACAACCTGCAGAGAACAAATAAAAAATAAGAAAATAAGTTGGAAAAGTGTTACTATAAATGTTAAGTAATGAAGCGGGAAAACCGGATGTAGGATCTGTGGAACTGGTGGAACAAGATGAGTGAGGAGGCTAAAGTACCAACACCGATGATTCAAGAGCACAAGAACACCATCGCATTAAAAAAATAGAAGAGATGAAAGTTTACCATTTCGATGATTACCCCAACATATACAGATATTAATCTGGAGAAACACAACGATGCATAGAAACATAACGATGCATTCATTTTCATATTTCATGTCAAGAAAATCATTCCATCAAACAAAAACTAGACTCTGAAACAACACCATTTACTAAAAGTTGTATTTTTTTTTTTCTCAAGCATGGAACTCATCGTAAACAATCCTGCCCACATCCTACGAAAGACAAATAAGCAATCGTTGTTGGTAGAAAAAGAAAAGGAAATTAATATGAATTACAAATGATCCAAAGACTACAATGTGGCGACAGAAAACAAATTCATCTAATAAATGAGTCAAGATACGAAAATGGTCTAACCACGTATATAGCAGGAATGATATGTAGAGTTGAAAAGCAAACGAAAAATGTACGTTGATGAACTAAACTAAAACAACAGACCTGACCACGATGATATCGGAAGAGGTCCTGTTCTGTCTCCTCCGTCTCTCCCCCTCTGTTCTTCTAGTTTATATTTTTACTTCTAACAATTTTTTCCTAATTTACCAGGGAGTTTGTTTCTATTTTGGTGATGAGTTGTGGATCAAACAAATTTAGGCCAAAACCAAACACTTCTTCGCAAGGAATCGTTTCAGAATCTTGGATCTCTATAAGGCCACACGACGGCGTTGAAGTCCTGTCGGTGAGACCGTTGCTTTCAGCTTGTCTAACCCCTCACCTTTTTATTGGTTTAAACAAAATAAAATAAAATAAAGCAACGTGTCGTTATTGAGAAGAATCTCGTCATGACAATCATTCAATTTTAACTCATTCAATCATATATCGATAATTTCCCATCTGTAAATCAACGTACCGGATTTAGTATGGGATTAAGTTTTCATACAGTATTATACCGATATTAACTAATACTGATTATCATTTTGAATAATTTTTTAAATTTATGAAATAGTTTTTGAATTTTTAAAAAATTACAGAATAGTTTATTATTATATTATACAGTTGTACTTTGTCTCCAAAAATCATAATAATAAATAATAATCACAATTTTAATTTAATTTATAAATTTAATTTAATAATTATTAATAAGTCTAATTAAATGTAAATATATTTTTAAAATATATAAATTTCAAATAAAATTTGATTTAATAATTAAAAATATATAAAAATAAATATTAGTTTATAAATAATAATTTTTAAATAATTTATTATAAAAAAAAATATTTTTATTAATACTTTATTAATAAATATTATATAAAATATTAAAAATTTTATTTTTAAGTTTTATTTAATTTATAATTATTGTTAGTAGTAAAAATATTTATTATTATTTTAAAAACAAAAATTAAAAATTCACGATAATTATAAAAGTTGAAATAAATAAAATAACTAATTAAAAAAACTTTGAAAAAAGGGGATAAAGAGAAGTAAGAGGCAGGGAGGGAGATTTTAAAAATTTTTCAAAATTTTGCAAAAATGTCCCCCTATTTTTTAAAATTTCAGTACTTACCGGTATTTGGCTGGTATTTTGAATACCAGCCGGTATCGACCGGTATTTAAACCCGGTACCACCAATCTCTTGTTTCGCACCGATCTTGGTCCGGTACGGTATGTACTGGTATTCATAACCATGGATAATAAGCCTCTCTACCATATAAAATGATATTGTTAAACCAAGGGAGGTTCTGATTGATGCTCTGCTGATAATAAAATATAATTACCACTAATTTGTTTATTATTTTAATGAAAATCAATATTAAAATAAAATGAAGTCATAAACTTATGAATATAGTGTATGTTGATAAAGAAAGTTGAAGTTGCATGAAATAAAGATCACAATAAGAATAAAAGAAGATCAAGGCTCATCAAGATCATTTCATATTTTATATTATTATTTGTAAGCTCACTTTGTTAATTTGATGATCCAAAAGGCTCACTATGCATAACGATTCATCTTATTTCATTGCATGAATCTTTACATTTATTAAAAGGCATTGAAGCTTTTAATTTTAATATAGAAGCCTTTTGATCTTTTAAATAATATTTGGGGAATATTTTAAGAAGTGTTTTGATCATTTTTAAATTAAACAAATTATTTTTGAGCATTTGAAGTTATTAAAATCATATTTTTGTGGTGATTAGTCGACACATATAAGTTAGTGGTTGATTAATATAAGTTAAAGATGTTAAAATTGATGTACCCTAAGTTTATAACAGCATTGGTTGATGAATTGGTCTTCATATTAGTCAACCAATATGTGTATTGGTCGACCAATGTACCATTTAGTCGACCAATATGGTATTGGTTGGCCAGTATTTCAACAATTAGTGAATTAGGTCCAATAAATGCATACTGGGCAACCAGTGCATCAGATCCAGCTATTATAAAGGTTGTTCTTAGGTCCCACAACTATTTTAGGTCCTAAAACACTACAAATAAGTGTTTTTTCATTGGCTTTAGCATTAAAAAGGTTTTCGATGTTGTATATACACATTTCAAAGAGTTTTTCAATCATTTGAACATCATTGGGTCGTATTTGTGTGACTGAGTCATTTTAGAGTTATCAAGTAAATAAGTGAGATATTTTTAAGTTGTAATACTTTGTTAGGGTGTTGAATGTTGTACTTGGGGGTGATCCAAGTAGGATTGAGGTTTCTCTTCACTCAAGAAGAAGTAAGAAGGGTTCTTCTTCTTTTTAAAATATTATACAAAGGTTATTCTTCACCTTAAAATAAGAATTATATTAGAATTCTAAGAAAAATTTAGGAGTGGATTTAGTCATGGATTGTTTGTCGAGCCACTATAAATTGTTTTCCATTCTCTTTTCCATGGCCTCTTTAAATTATTGCTCAATTATTTGATTAATTTATATTAAGCAATTTCCTTATCATTATATACTTTGATTGTTATTAATTGAGCACATTGATTAGAAATTTTTTTGAATTTTTATAAATACCCAATTTAACCCCCCTTTAGGTGCGATTAGAGACTAATAAGTGGTATGAGTGTAGGTCTGTTGGAATTGTATTTCTAATGAAATCTTATAACAAAAGACAAAATGGCATATTTAAGAGTATCATCATCATCATTATTCAACTAAGAAGGACAAAGCATTAGTAAATCATCTTTCTTTGATGGTAATGATTATCTTTATTGGAAAACTAGAATGAGATTCTTTTCTAATGGTTGAAAGCATAGACTTATAGAAAATAATTTCTAAATTCCTACAAAAATTGTAGATAGCAAAAGGTACCAAAATCAAAGGAAGAATGGGAACTGCAAGATAAGAGATTAGTATCCTTAAATAGTAAGGCTATAAAAATCCTATCTTGTGCTTTAGGAAAAAATGAATTCAATAAGGTCTTTATAAGTGAAACAACTTATGAAATTTGGCATACATTAAAAATAACTCATATAGGCACAAATCAAGTTAAGGAGAACAAAGTAAGCATGTTAATACATTAATATGAATTATTTCAAATGAAGCATGATAAAAGCATCTTTAGCATGTATACTAGATTCATTGATATTATTAATGCTCTCAAAGGTCTTGGAACGACCTATACAAATGTTGAATTAGAAAGTTTCTTAGCTCACTTTCAAAGATGTGTGAAGCTAAAGTGACCGCTACACAAGAAGCCAAGAATCTAACAAAACTATCAATGGAGAAACTTATTGAATCTCTCCTCACATACAAAATGAAGCTCCAAGAGACATAAGAAAAGATGAATATATGATCATTGTAAAGAAAAAGAATTTAGCATTTAAAGCCTTAAAACAAGATTCAAGTGAAGAGGAGGAGACATTAACTAGTGAAAGCGATGAAAAAGACATTGGCTTACTTACTAAAAAATTTAAAAAGTTCTTGAAGAAGAAATTTTCCAAAAAAAACAAAGGATTTCAATGAAGGTAAAAATGATTTAAAACATAAATTCTATAATATTACTTGCTTTGAATGTAGAAAATCTAACCATATAAAGTCACTATATTCTCAACTTAAATATAATGAAAAGTATGAGAGGAAATATAAGAACGAGAAGAAATACAATAAGAAAGTACTAATTGCATCAATTTGGGATGACACAAGTGAATATGAAAGCAAGCATTTGGAAGAAGAGATAACTCTTGTATGCTTTTCCGCTATATACAATGATGAGGTAACATCCAACCCTAATTTTTGTAATGATGACAATGAAGTTGATTTGATATATGATGAATTAGTAAAAAGTTCAGAAATCAGAAGTAAGAAAATGAAGAGATTATCTTCCAAACTTAATGAAGTTTAAAAAGAGTTAGATTCATGCACGAGTGAGAATAAAAACATAAAAAGTGAATTACACAACATTAAAGGATCAAAAAATGTGATTATTGAGAACAATCATGACTTAGATGCATTAATGAATTAGTAGAAAGTTTAGAAATTATAAGTAAGAAAAGGCAGAGATTATCTTCCAAACTTCATGAAGTTTAAAAATAGTTAAATGCATGCATGAGTGATAATAAAAAGATGAAACTTGAATTACATGGTATTAAAACATCCAAAAATATGATTATTAATGACAAGCATGACTTAGATGCATTAAGGTGTAAGAATGAAACATTGAAAAAGAAAATTGATGCTATTAAGGATTCTTTATCTAAATTTACAAAGGGTGAGAAACTTGAAAACATATTAGGAGATCAATAGAGGTCTAACAATTGGCATGAAATTAGATATAAATATGAAAGTATTTCTAACACTAAAACTACCTTTGTTAAAGGAAACATTTACATAGTGAAGAATCATTGCCTAGAATGACAATAGGTACGGAGCATCCATATCCAAACATACAAATGCAAATGACACATTTACTAAGTCCCAAACTAAGAGCAAACATCATACTTTCATACACGACTCACAACTTAGGCATAGAGTTCAAAACTCTCAAAGAAAGAATAGACATAAATTTTTATGATAACATGCAAACCGACTGACACCCTTGTGGAAATATGCATCACACTTCATTTATAGTAAGCATCATAGCACAAGAGAACACGAACACTTTCTCATTACAAGCCTCTGGTACTTTGTGAGTTGACATCAACTCCATCTTAGAGCTCGGCTCTTCCTGGTGGCCCCAGTACTTGATTCATCGGACCCTCCTGACATTAAGGCTGCGTTTGGATCTGCGGTGCGATGGAGATAAGTACTTATTTACCGTAGTTTATAAACGCAGTTACATGTTTGGATCTACGGGCGAACAACCGGATGCTGAAAGAAAGTGTGGTGTCACCGCTGAAATCGATAAGTAGAAAGAGGGTTACGGTAGGAAAGTGCTTCTATGGTAAAAATTCTACTTTCCATTAATAACCTTTTGATAATTATTATTTTCTATTATACCCTCAACAATCAATTATTCTTATTTATAATTTAAATTTATATGACTGATAATATATTTTTATGAAATATTTTATTTACTAAATTTATTTTATTTATATTTTTATTTTAATTTAATATTTTACTATTTATAATTTTAAATTTATATCACTAATAATATATTTTTTATGAAATATTTTATTTACTAAATTTATTTTATTTATATTTTCTTATTTTAATTTTAAATTTATATGATTAATAACATATTTTTTAATTATTTATACAACAATTAATAGTTTATTAAATCAATAGGCTTTTTAGTCATTTTGTCTCTTTTCAGCAACCACAATCATACTTACTAAACATTTTTTTCACGTTTCAGCAGTTACTAAAATAACAATCTCAAAAGTACTTATTGAGAATAAGTACTTATCATTTCAATAGGTTAATTTCAGCAGGTTATCAACCGCCGTCGTTTTCCCAAATCAAGTCTGGGGTGCTTCTTTCAGTCAATTCCTCCTACATCTGGCCAGTCAACCTTCAAATGGCTTGGGTGTCGTTCAAACGGCTTGGATGTAAGATACAAATCTCGCACCAAGTTGAATAAAATATGAATATAGTTTAAAAATTTTATATGTTCTCATTTGAAAAAATCATTTTAAAAACAATGTCAAATATGGATCATTCCATGTTTAACTTATATTATAAGTTGCAGAACTTGTCTTTAAGCTCCTATTTAACTTCTCTCTTTGAGACCTTGAGGTAAGAGATGACGTATGCATCACTTTTGAATAAAGGAGTCGAATTGCGGTCTCTACGACAATACATACACCTACAACTTGGCTTATCGTCATCTTAATCTTATATGGTTTAAGTAATTTCTAAAAAACTCACTAATTTTTAAAATTATTTAAATAACTACTCATGATTTTCAATTTTTGAGAAAAAAATGATCTTTTTCTTCGACTTATGTAAGGAAATAACAATATAACATATATAATATAAATATCGTAAGTAAACTAATCAAATGTAACTGATATAACGATTTTATCTAACCCTTAAATCTATACAAATTAATTAAACTCTACATAAATTAATATTTTTATTGTAATTATCTTACAATATTAGTTTGAGTTAGATTTAATTGGTTTAAGTTAGATTTCAATATTATTTTTTAACTAAAGTCTAAGAAAATGGGTATTTTTAAATATTAAAAAATTTAAAATTACTAAAATAAATGAGATTCTCACGTCTTTTACTTCACTATTGCTCGTTCATTCACAAAATGGGAGCTGAAGTACTTTGGTTAAACTCCCTACTTTCTCTACTCATAACTAACCAGTCTTTGGTGCAATAATATTGGTTATCAGTTTTTTTAATGGATATACAGAATATATTAAGCGGCTGCTGATTTAATTCAAATTCGCTTTATCTCTCCATTATAGATCATATTGCTGACATTTTTAGTAAACCCTTACCGTGCAGTCGTTTTAAATTTTTGCAAAGGAAGTTAGACATGTTCCTAGCTAGTGGCTTAAGGGAAGATAGATGTTGAAGATAAAATATTTTTTGAGTAAATTTTAATTTGAACTCTCATATTTTAGATAATATTGTTAAAGCATATAAATATAGCTAGGCTCCTTCAGGAATTTTAATAATTTATCTAATTACTCCATAAGAGTCCAACAATAAAAATGCTAAAAATGGAATTCAGACTAATTTTAAAATTCATCCTAAACTATATATTAAAATATTATGTATAACAAGTATCAAGAGATCATCCCATGCGCCGATATATGATAAAAAAAAACTTTAATGATTGGTTTGAATTCTTCAATTAAGTCTCTCTTTTATAAGAAGTGTTGAGTTTGAGTCACAAAAAAAAAAGGAGAGAGAGAAAATTTTTTTTATTGATGATTCTCTAACCTCCTGGGTGTGCTCTTTAGTCAGATCAATTGCGGACGTCTTGCTTTTAGCGGTAGTGTGAGAGTTGGAACTACTAGAAAATCTGGGGCTGATGGGAACTTGATGCTAAGCAGGGCCAGTATTCAATCAGCAGCTGACCAATCAGTATGTGACGATTCCTTATGCGCAGAAGTGTATAACAGGCTACGCAAAAATCTGAGGGACCTTGAGGTTCCAGATTTACCTCCTCTAAGATTTTTGAAGTGAGATCTTAGGAGCTTAGGATTAGTCCGATAAAGCTTACATACCTAATGTATATGTATATATATATATAAGCTTTAATGACAACGACGTTCAGACAGAAAGGTCGCCAAGACCTAAGTGAGCAAGCTAATTAAGCGGCAAACTCAACTTGTAGAATCAGTAGGTTTATTTTGTTTTTCATTTTGACCTCGTGGAAGTGGGAGATGTAGGTTGACAATCTTACTGGGGCTGTACGGCTGAGTTAGTACAGGTTACTTCAGTCACGAACAAGTTATGGCATCTACTATTCTTTCTTCGTTACCGGCAACGACTATCCAAACCCTATATCTACTGCCTGTTCGACGTTGTAAGTGGACTATCACAACGTAGCAGAGTCTGCAGAAGCTCCACCAACACATATTTGAGCTGCGATATCCAAGTAGTTACTAATTGTAGCAGAATGATTTTTTCGCTTGAGCAAATGATACAGGGTAGTTAGTTTCTCCATTCACGGTAAGCTATTATTATCATCCATGTACGGAAAGTTGAATGTGTACTTACTATGTTATTTCCGCCCATCACATAAGATCTTCAGGGTATTAGGGCCAGTTGGCTACATAGAAACTAACGCTTACGAACTACAACTTTCTGAAGTCAGCAATTTACATTTTCTATGCTAAAAGCAACCTTAAGGTTTATTCCAATGAACTATCAAGAAGAAACATAGAAGATAGAATAATAGAACTTTGGGGTGATAATATGTATTAAGGTGAAATCAGTTGTATATCAAATCCTAAACTCAACTCTTGATCTCATAAATTGAGTCTAAGCTAACCTAATGAAGATTGGTTAGAGTATGAATATAACATGTGATCACTTGATCAGCTGACTTACTCTTGACTATACAAATATATATAGTGTTAGAATAAGGGTGGGTAAACCTATGAAGATTGGATTTTCAGTATGCTAAGGCAACAAGAAGCCGGCCACAGTACAATTATGGTTTGGCAAGGCATCAACAAGCAACAAGCAATCAGCCATTCTTCTTGCACCTACCCTTACTTGATAATGTTAGTATCTTATTGATCACATCAACCTGAAGTTTTTGAATTAGTTACACAGAAGAAATATGAAAGAAGAAAAAAGGTTCATAAGTATATATTCATGCATAGTGCATAATGGCGTGCATACCGTCTGGATCCCCTAATTTACTTAATATACTATGTTGGAACTTGGAACTAGTTTTCACTTACGTAATGAAAGCCTAGGTGGCAGTGGCATCGGAACCATAGCAGGACTAAAAGCATCAACAGTTTTGACAGAATGGGGAATCTCAAGAGTATTCTACTCAAAAAAGATGAGAAGAAGTTGATGCATGATTCACTCCATATTTTCGATGACGATTACGTGGATTTCCTGACTAGGATCAAGAACAGAATAGAAGGGTGAGTTTTTCCTTTTCCCTTTTTTCCTACCTATACCATTTCTACTAGTTTTAGAAAACAAATGACTAAAATATCAAGGGCAACGTTTTGTATGTATGATAATAGTTTCTGTTCTCTATAAAGTGTTGAAAGTTAGAACTATCTCTTCATTATCTCATTCAAATTTTATCCTATACTTACGTTTCTTGAAGTTTCAGTTAGTTCACGCATTTGTATTCTTCTTTGAGATAATTCTCAGCAACCACGTTTCTCATTTATAGTATATAGAATGATTCACTTTGACATATGTGCTCATGAACAGAGTGGGAATTGAACTACCAAAGATTGAAGTTAGATTTGAGCGTTTATCTGTTTCGGAAGAAGCACATGTAGGGAAGAGGGCAGTTCCCAATTTGCTCAACTCCACGTTGAACATAATTGAGGTAATTTTCCATTCTGTACATATCGGGAACTGGAAGATCTAAGACTTAGTAGATGAGGAGGTAAACTTGTCCAGTTCTCAAAACTTGATCACTGAATCTGGAAGTGCTTCATTTGCTCCACTGTTATTTGGCACCTTATAATTAATATAGCAGCAAATTGACTTTTTTTTTTCCTGTAAATGCACAGTGTATTCTGCGAAATGTGGGGTTTGGTTTGGCCAAAAAAAAGGTAGTCCAAATGCTCCAAGATGCAAATGGCATAATAAAACCATCAAGGTAAGGTAATTAATTAAGCTAGTATTAGTAAAACATATTATTGAAGTTTTAGAAACAAACAAAAATTAATTAGTTAAACAACATTTATCTGTACCTTTGCCTAATTAGCTTACATGCACTGCGTTTATTGTCTTTCACTCCACTCTCCGTGTGTTGTACATTCATTTGCATTCAGGTTAACATTGCTTCTAGGCCCTCCTTTCTCTGGCAAAACAACCCTGCTACGCGCACTTTCTGGGAAACTTGAAGACGGTCTAATGGTATGTGAACTGTCTCCTGGATTCACTCAGTTGTACTTTCCTTTTCAATTTGATTACTGATGCTTGGGCTAATATGAATAGGTGAGAGGAAAAGTCACCTACTGTGGACATGAATTTTCAGAGTTTGTTCCACAGAGAACTTGTTCTTATATCAGCTCTCATGACCTTCACCATGCTGAGATGACCGTCCGTGAGACGTTGGATTTCTCAGCCAGTTGTTTGGGAGTAGGGATGAGCAGCGACATTTTGTTGGAATTGTCAAGACGGGAGAAAGAAGCAGGCATCAAACCAGATCCTGTCATCACTGCATTCCTGGATGCCACAACTCACGCCAAAAGCTGTTTGATTAGAGAATACATTATCAAAGTTTGTGCTTGTCATCCTTATGCTTTATCATCTTCTCAAAATATATGAAACATAAACTGTCTGATTCATACGCATAGGTTCTCAATTTGAAGACATGCGCTGATACTGCAGTTGGAGATGAGATGAGAAGAGGCGTCTCTGGTGGAGAAAAGAAGCGTCTAACTACCGGTAGTATGTCATAGATACATTCGGAATATATATGTGTCAAATATCATCAAAATAGGATTCAAATCAGTTGGTAATTGAAGAGTCCATGTACATACAACTAATAGATGTTTCACTTGTTGGGTTTTTGATTGTTATTCCTAACTGATGTCGGCTGGCTAGGGGAAATGCTGGTTGGACCTGCAAGAGCATTCTTCATGGATGAAATATCAACAGGACTAGACAGTTCCACCACTTTCCAAGTTGTTAACTTTTTAAGAAAATTGGTGCATACTATGGACGTCACTATGGTGGTTTCTCTGTTGCAGCCTGCACCAGAGACATTTGAACTTTTTGATGACATTATATTACTTTCCGAGGGTCAGATTGTGTATCAAGGTCCTAGAGAGAATGTTCTTGAGTTCTTTGAGCATATGGGCTTCAAATGCCCAGAAAGAAAGGGAGTTGCAGACTTTCTGCAGGAAGTAACATCAAAGAAGGAACAAGAGCAGTACTGGTTCAAAAGGAACAAGCGTTACAAATACATATCGGTGTCCAAATTTGTCCGATCATTCAACTCTTTTCACATAGGCAAGCAGCTTTTCGATGACCTTAGAGTTCCTTTTGATAAATCTAATGTCCATCCCTCTGCTTTGACGAGAGAAAAGCAGAGCATCTTTAGCTGGGAAATCTTCAAAACATGCTTTTCAAGGGAGTGGATGTTGATGAAGCGAAACTCTTTCATATACATATTCAGAAATACCCAACTGACACTCATGGCCTTGATTGCCTTAACAGCATTCCCAAAGACAGAGATGAAAGCAGGTCATATAGAAGATGGGATTAAATTTTTTGGAGCACTCTATTTTGGTCTCATGGGCGTGATGTTTAATGGAATGGTGGAGCTTCCTCTTATGGTGCTTAGGCTACCTGTGTTCTTCAAGCAAAGGGATTTGCAGTTCTATCCTGGTTGGGCTTTAGGCTTGCCAATCTGGCTCTTATCTATACCCATATCAGTTCTAGAGGCAGGAATATGGGTCAGTTTGACATATTATACCATTGGATTTGCGCCACCCTTCAGCAGGTTGGTATCATTTTTCATTTCAGTAACTTTTGCTTTGTTAGGTTGAAGTCTGGATTATTATTCTGTCTACTTAAAGTACATCATCGTCGTGGCTAGGTGACTTTTTTATTTTTTATTTTTTTATTAATTTAATTTTAATTGAACTACTATTATTTTAACAAAAAATTAAATTACAATTATAATTATGGTAATATTAATTTTATAAAAAATTAAAATAAAAATGATTAAAAAACAAATTTTGTGTCGTGGGAGTCACGCCCGCGACAGATTTTTGTTTATTTTTTTAGTTTTATTTTTCAATTTTTAAATACAATTAAAATGATAAAAATTAAAAAAATAAATTTTGTCTGACAAATTTTTCAAATTTGTTTTTTATTATTTTAATTTTAATTTTAAATAAAATTTTAAGATAAAAAAATAAAATTTTAAAATTTGTTTAATTTATTAAAATTGTTTAATGAATTTATAAAATATAGAAAAATATTAAATTTAATTTAAAATTTTGATTAATGTTATTATTATTATTATTATTATTATATTAGCACGCATGCATATTAATGCAATATTAAATATCTTGTATATTTATGATAAAGTTTTTTTACATAGAATACTTTTGAAATGCAAATAAATTATAAAATATACTATATATGTGGAATAATTTATTTTGATTTCAACAACTTATTTTAATTGATTAATTTACTAACATTGTTTAATTAATTTATAAATTATAGAATTTTATACATAAACAGCTAATACTAAACAACTAATTTTATCAAACATCTTTAATAAATAGTCGATGTTATTTGCTGGTCAAATCAGTTGATATAATGAGCTATCAGCTAACCACTAATGCAATCAGCTGATTGCCAAACAGGCCCTATTTTTTGAAAAAATTAAAAAAAACTAAGATATAATACTCATGTTCTTCTTTTTTTTTAAGTCAGGCCCTTATAAGTCATTGTATACATAAACAGCTAATACTAAATAACTAATTTTACCAAACATCTTTAATAAGCAGTTGATGTTATCTGCTGGTCAAATCAGCTGATCTAATAAGCCATTAGCTAACTGCTTATCAGCTGATTTGATCAGCAGATAACATCAGTTGTTTATTAAAGATGTTTGATAAAATTAACTGTTTGGTATTAGTTGTTTATGTATAAAATGACTTATAGGGCATGACTTTAAAAAATATATAAGGACATGAGTATTATATCTTAATTTTTTTGAATATTTTCAAAAGAAAATAGGGCCTGTTTGGTAATCAGCTGATTACATTATCGGTTAGCTGATAACTCATTATATCAGCTGATTTAATCAACAGATAATATCAACTATTTATTAAAAATATTTGATAAAATTAGCTGTTTAGTATTAATTGTTTGTATAAAATTCTATAATTTATAAATTAATTAAACAATTTTAGTAAATTAATCAATTAAAATAAGTTGTTGAAATCAAAATAAAT
>JAOTAY010020126.1:0-13395 GCA_025629805.1 Erythroxylum baracoense
AGCTTCCATGGTGAATGTCGTGAGTGAGGGAGGAGGAAGAAGACAAGATTTTGTCTTATTTGTAGTTATCTTCTTTTGTAATCCACTTTGTTCATTATTTACAAAAATGCCCCTCTTGTATTGGTTCTTTCAAAATTCGTTCGTACAATTTCCTGTGACAAAAAGTGTCAAACATCATTAATTTGATGTCACCAAAAATTATAATTCACTATCCTGATTTTAATGACATTAGTCTCTGCTGTACCAGGTAAATCAGATACCGAGTGTTACACGATACATCTCTTAAGAGTAAGATTAAATCATTGAAATCTGTGAATGAGAATTTGGTGACTAGGAATATGTCTCTTGAGGTCGACTATAAGCAAAAGGTTTCTGAAAAAAAAGTTCTGGAAGAAAGAGTAGCTAAGTTGGAAAATACGCTGCTTAAAAGCAATTATGATAACGTAAGATAATTAGAAGAAAAAGTTGGGACTTAGAACTTGAAAAGGAGAAAAGTGTTGGAAAGATCTTATCTCTAGAAAAAGATCTGGAAAATTTCCTTGATGGAAGAAAGAATCTTGATGCATTGCTTTGTAGCAGTAAGTGCATTTTCGGTAAGGCCAGAATAGGATACATTGAAAATAACAATACCAGGCTATATAAAATTTTCTTTGTTAAATCCAACAGTAGCTAGAGCAAGACAACAGGAACTTGCTAAGTGGAAAAGAATCATGATAACTATTATTCATTTGTTTTGTGTTATTACTGTGGTAAACATGGTCACACTAGTTATTCTTGTAATTTTCGTAAAAAGAAACTATCTCAAATTTATGTTTGAAGATTGAAAGGTCAAACTACTAACCCACAAGGACCTAGAAAAATTTGGGTACCTAAATAAGATAATGCTTTCTATAGATATGTTTCAAAACAGAGACAAGGGAGAATCAATAGATAATTGATAGTAGCTGTTCGAGACACATGACAGGTAAAATATTATACTTCAACTACATTGAAAGAAAAGATGTTGGTAAAATTGGTGATTTTGACTCTACTTCTATTGATAACGTTCTCTTTGTTGATGATTTGAAACATAATCTGTTGGGTGTGAGTCAGCTATATGACAAAGGTTACAAAGTCATTTTCTATGCATCTCATTATGAAATTGTTGATATTCATAATGACAATATTGTGTTTGTTGGTCATAAAAATCAGACTATATATTATGCTCAACTAAAAGACTTATCCTCACAAAGTGTTAAGAGCTTTGTCTCTCTAGAAAAGGATCTATTTATCTAGCACAGAAGATTTGGATATGCCAGTATGAGCATTCTATCAAAATTGTCCAAAAACAAGTTAGTAAGAGGACTACTGACCTTAAAGTTTGAAAGCAATCAGGTTTGTGAGGCTTGTTTAAAAGGTAAATAAGTCAGAAGCATCTTTCTTCCTAAAAATATTATGTCTACTAACCATCCATTTGAACTTGTGCATATGGATTTATTCGGTCCCACTAGGACTCAAAGTTTTAGTGGTAAACATTATGGTTTTGTTCTAGTAGATGATTACTCTAGATTTACATGGGCTTATTTCTTATCAAATAAGAATGATGCTTTTGAAGTATTTGAGAAGTTTTGCAAAAAAATTCAGATAAAAAAGGATATTGCATCACTTCAATTCGGAGTGATCATGAAGGAGAATTTGATAATATAAAGTTTGAAGAATTCTGTGACAACAATGGTATAACTCACAACTTCTTTTGTCCAAGGACACCTCAATAAAATTGATTTATAGAGAGAAAGAACAGAACCTTGGTTGATATGGTCAAGACCATACTGTGTGAAAGTGGACGACCTCATGGATACTGGACGGAAGCAGTATCCATGACATGTTACATACTTAACAGATGTCTTATAGGACCTATTATGAAAAAGACCCCCTATGAGTTGTGGAAAGGAAGAAAACCAAACATTGCTTACTTTCGAGCATTTGGCTTCAAGAGTTTCATGCTAAATAATGGAAAAGACAACCTTGAAAAGTTTGATGCAAGATTAGGAGAAGCTATTTTCTTGGGTTACAGTACTGCTAGTAAAGGATTCAGAGTTTACAATAAAAGAACAAAGAAGATAAAAGAATTGATACATGTGGTATTTGATGAATCATTACCTTCCACAACAGCAACTGACTCAAATGATGAAGAGCATCATTTGATTCCTAAAAATACACGGAGAATCAAACTACACCTATAATACCTTCAGAATCACAAAATCAAAAAAGCTCCTATGAAGCTAAAACAGAGTAGGCTTCTTCATCTCAACAGGAGCTTATACAACGAAAAACACCGAGAGAATGGAGAGGTCTTAATACGCGTCAATATATTCTTAGAGATTCCTCTGAAAGTTTAAGAACAATATTGTCATTCAAGAATAAGTTTGTGACTCTCATCTCATAATTAGAACCAAATTCTATTGAAGAAGCTCTTATTAATGAGAATTGGGTCTCAGCTATGAAAGACGAGCTAAGTTAGTTTGACAAGAACAAAGTATGGAATCTGGTGCCTCATCCTCAAAACAAGTCAGCTATTGGAACTCATTGGGTATTTCGAAACAAACTTAACGAAAATGGTAAGGTGGTAAGAAACAAAGCTAGACTTGTAGCTCAAGGTTAAAATCAATAGGAAGGTATTGATTTTGATGAAACTTATGCACCTCTTATTAGATTGGAATCAATTAGAATTTTACTTTCCTTTACATGCTATATAAACTTCATGTTGTTCCAAATGGATTTTAAGAGTGCATTCTTAAATGGTTACATCAACGAAGCATTATTAAGCAACCGTCAGGTTTTGAAGTAACAAATATACTCAAACTTTCCAAACATTTAAACAGCATCTATATTCTTGATAGTCATATCATTCTTATTGTGCCTTAGAAAGTAAAATTCTATCAAGAGAGAAATTGTTATTTTATTTTTCTGTGAGCTTTTAGAAGCTTGTTATAAACTTCAAGTTTGGAAGGTTGGAGAACCTTGAAAAATATGTACTAGTGAGCTTGGAGAGCTTTGTCAAATTTAATACTTAGATTTTTATAGTGAAACACTCAAGTTGGATACTTGAGAACTGGACATAGGCTTAGGTTGTAAGTCGAACCAATATAAATAAACTGCGTCCTTCCTCTCTCTCTCTCCTTATCTTTTATATTTCTATATTATATTGTATGCGTGTTCATTTTAGCAAAAGGCTCCTTCACTTTTATAATAGGTTTCTTCTGTTTTTAACTTGCTGATAGTTGCTTTCATTTTAACAGGTGCCTTCTTTTTACTTTTCAATAGGACTTATACTTCAGTAGGCTCCTGTAGTTTAAAAGGCTACTATTGTCTGATAGGCTCCTATTGTTTTAATTTTCAACAGGCCCCTATCATTATACGAATTGAAAGTAACTTGTGAATTTTTTTTAAGTCATACACAATTAACCCCCTCGTGCGTGTATTTGCTTTATCATTTTACTCTTTTGCTCTGCTATGCTTTTCTTTGATTCTTTAAATACATATATCTTCTTCTTTGAATTTCACCTAAAAAGCTAAAGGTATAAAAATAAAGGACCAATAAAAAATAAGAGAGAAAGATAATAGAAATAGTAGGGAAAAAGGCAAAAACCAAAGTAGTAGAATGAGAAATCAAGACAAAGAGACAAAGACATAAAAATAGATCCATGAAAGATAGAATATACAAATAGAGAATAAATAGATAAGAGGAAGAAAGGGAAAGAAACTTGGAAATGGAACAAAATAAGGAAATGAAAGGGTAAGACAAAAGCATAAGAAAGTTGCATGAGATCAGAAAGAAATGCAAGAAATAGAGCTATAGTGAGAACAAAATTGTATTAGCTAAAAAATGAAAGAAAAGCAGATGATAGAGATCTTAAATTAGAAAGGAGGAAAGAAAAAAGAAAGAACAAAAGACATAGGTGAGAGAATAAAACCCTAACTGCTAAGGGGAAGGGGGGAAGTTTAAAAATTGTAGTTTTGTTTTGGGTGTTTGCTTGAATTGTGTCTCTTTTAGTGAAATTGTTTTTGATTTGCGGATAAGAGAAAACAAAGCAAAGATAATGATCATTAAGAGAGAGAGAGAGATTGTGTGGTAACCAAAAATGATGACATTTTTAATTTACCCAATTAATTAGATTATTATGATTAATACCACTTAATTAACTAAATAAGCATTTATTATTTTAATTAAGTAATTATTTTTTAAAAATTAACTTAATAGTTGGTTGTACTTGTCTCATTATAGTGGGGCTTACTATTATATATTTCAAAGTGAGTCTTACTACCACATGATAACTGAAGCTCACTTTTAAATTAAAAACTAAAAATAAACGTCATGTTAGTCGATCTGTCCAATTAAGGTATATTTTGGATGTTTTGTAAATGTTGAGGTTCGATTTGAAAGTGTCAAAACTTTAAGATTTAATTTTTATTCTAGTGTAAACATTAGGACTTTTGGCCACCAATTAATTATACAATATTTATATTAAAATAATTTAACAAAGACTTAAAATATATTCTTCTATAATTTTGATTACTATAAGGTTATATTCCATAATTCAAAACAATAAAAGTGAAAGGTGAAATTACAATACGTGTCTATTTCATTTAGTGTATTCAAGCTTTGTATTTTGTATGATAGCTATATTCTTCGTCTTATGACTAAATTTTAAGCTTAAACTATGAAAAGATGTTAGAAAGTACATATTTGTTATATATATATAATTAGAAATAATTACGACTAGACATAAATGTATATTTGTTAACTAGCATTTTACCTCAGGTAGAATTTCTAGGGTTAGCAAATTCTTTACGATATACACACGTGTAAGTATATGTTTTTCTATTGTAAATAAGAATAGAGTTATATCCATATTCTTTTATGGTACTAGAGCGCAGTGGTCCTTTGGAAAGCGATCTATGTGCATATAATCTCGTAAAATGAATGAGAAGGTTCAACTAAAGAAGGTAGTGGATCCCTCGTTACCATATTGCTTTCATCCATCTAATAACCGAGGAGCAGTTATCACATTATGTTTACAAAATGGAGAAAACTATGACATGTGGGAGAAGGCCTTGATCAACGCATTCAAAGCAAGAACAAGTTGCTTTTCATCAATGGCACTTTGACGAAGCCAATGAAAAACGTGTTACGAGCTGACAACTGACAGTCGTGCAACTTGATGTCGATCTTATAGACTTTTAATTCAATAAAAATATATATATAACCAAGTGCGGCATACATGGAGATTGTAAGCGAAGTTTGGGATGACTTCAAGGAATGATTCTCAATTGGAAACGCACCATGCATTCATGAACTCAAAAGGCGAGACCTCCTCACTTCTACAACAAGGCATATTTGTAATGGCATATCACACAATTTTGAAGGGGATATGGGGTGAATTAAGCAATTGTTATAAGATCCCAAGTTGTACCTGTAGTTCAATATGAATGTATCAAAGAACGAGAAGAGGATAAGTTTCATTAATTTTTTATAGGCCTAAATAATGCAGTTTTTGGGACGATCTATTCCCAAATCCTCAATATGGATTCTTTGCCATCATTGGTAAAGCTTACACCGCAATAATGTGTAAGGAACAGTACAAATTAATCACGCAGGTACAAGATGGTTGTGTGGAGGCATTGACCATGACAGTGCAAGTAGCAGGAAAAGGAAAGCATGTTCCTCAGAACATACAACAGTTTAATGAAGACAAGAAACTTTATACCAATTGTGACAAATCAATTATTTTTTTAATTATTATTAATTGATAGGCTATCCTCTCGGTTGGTGTAGGGCAGATGAGGACGAGGAAAGCAAGGAAGCAGATGTGGTCGAGGTCAATCAAGGTGGATTGAAGGAAAAGTCAAGCCACTATGACCTATGTCAACCAATCTTCAGGAGCAACCATCAACCACTCAAAGAACCATAATAAGTCTATCAACAAGGCAAATAGGGAAAACTCCTACGTAGTGCGTCATCATTGGATAAGACTCTAGTCAAGCTAGATTATACACCTTATTTAAAGAATTAGTAGTATTAAGTCAAAAAAATAAAGAGGCTTATGATGCCTACTATTGAGCGAAATAAACGAATTCTTCTTTTCCTATTAATTACAATAATACTGTAGTCAATTATTTTGTTTTAACATACTAGATTTTTGGGGTACGTATCTAGTAGTTTTATCTTGTGGTACTCATTATTTCCTTAGAAGCATAGAAGTTGTGGTTTGTAGTTTCGATTTTCTATTAAAAAAGTAGAGTGACACTAATAGATGCCTAATAGATATTTCTATGATGGTCAGAACTCAAATTGGAAAGATTATAAACATAATTTATAGTGACACTAGATTTTTGGGGTTCGTATCAAGTAGTTTTATCTTGTGGTACTCATTATTTCCTTAGAAGCATAGAAGATTGTGGTTTGTAGTTTAGATTTTTCTGTTAAAAAAATAGAGTGAGGCTAATAGATGCCTAATAGATATTTCTATGATGGTCAGAACTCAAATTAGAAAGATTATAAACATAATTTATATTGATAACATGTTGCAGTTTAATTCTAGATTAATGTAAAAGTTTTATAGGGACAATGGGATAGTTCATAAGGCTAGTAGTGTTGACACACCATTATATGAGCACATTAAGATTTTTGGGTGTCTCTATTATGCTCCTAATAATCCTAGACAGGAAGACAAATTTGGATTTAAGAGTAGGCAATGCAATTTTGTGGGCTACCCTTATGGGAAGAAGGATTGGTAATTATATGACCTTGAAAAGAATGTTTTCCTTTCTTCCTAAGATTTTTTTCCCATAAAGATGAATTTCATTTTGCACAAGATATTAGACAAGTTGGATAAATGACAAAAGATACATTAGTTACTAGGAGCATTCATTTGATGAGCTTCAAATGCATAAGCAAAAATATGTTGAACCTCAACTTTGAGATCAATAAAATAACAATATAGCAAAGGAAAGGAGGAGAGTAAGTGAAGGACATAGAAAATTTGTTTAGGTGGACAATGTGAAAGAAGATTATGGGAAGTAAAGAAGAATGATTAGGTAGCCAGTACATCTAGACAATTATATTGTGTACTTGACTTGTAAGGAGATTCCAAAATTAAAAGCCAATAAGACCTGGATGCTCAGTAGTCTTCTACCTAGGAAAACACATATTGATTATAAAAAAGTGTAAAAAGTGAAATACAAGTTAGATGGAATAGTGGAGCGTTACAAGGCTAGATTTATGGCAAAAGGATTCATTCAAATTAAAGGCTTAGATTTCCATATAACCTTTGTACTAGTTACAAAACTTGTATTTGCCTGATTTTCTTAGCAATAGCAATGTCAAAAGGAGGGCAGCTATACCAGATAGATGTGAACAATGCCTTTCTACACAATGAATTATACCAAGGGGTTTACATGAGGTTTATACCAAGGGGTTTACATGAGGTTAACTCTAGGTTTTAAAATGGAAAAAAAATTGTCAACGTTAAAAGTTGATATATGGACTTTGTTAAGCATTACAAAATTTGTTCTCCAAGTTAACAATTGCCCAAAAAATGTATGAATTTATTTAGTCTGTTGTTGATTACTTATTGTTAACATATTACAAGAGAAAAACCTTAATGGGATTGTCAGTATATGTGAATGATATCATACTAACAACCAATAATTCGACAACATACTTAGACTTTAAGAGTTATTTAAATAAATAATTCCATATCAAATATTTAGGGGCATTCAAGTATTTATTGGGCATTGCGGTAACAAGATAAACATAAAGATTATTTTTATGTCAAATGAAATAAGTTATCGATGTTTAGTTAGGTGACTAATTTACTTAACGATCACTAACCCTAAAATTTCTTATTTAATGCATGTGTTATCAATTTGCCTAAGTGCCTCTGAAGCAATACCTTAAGGCAACTATACAAGTAATATGCTACCTCAAGAGTAACCCTAAACAAGGAACTTACTATATGCAGACAATAATTTAAAGCTATTTGCCCATTACAATTGTGATAGGGAAATTTCCCAGTCACACAGTGATCAATGATGGGATATTTTGTTATACATGGACAATCACCCATATCATGAAAAAAGAAGAAACAATGAACAATATCTCGATCTTTAGTGAGGGAAAAATATCATCCAATGGCTACATCTAATAGTGAGTTGATTTAGTTGAAGTCCTTATTGGCATCCTTGATGGTGGTTCATAATAGACCAATGAAGTTATATTATGATAGTCAATTCGTTATTCATATAGTAGTGAATTGGGTATTTCATGAATAAACCAAATATATTGAATTTGAATATCACTAAACTAGGAAGCAAATCTAAGCTAAAAAATATTATCATGACCCATTTACAATCATAATTAGGAATGACAAAAATTTCCTAGCTCAATTCAACCTAAAATTAATGGATGCAACTTAAGTTGACTAGGCTTTGGATCAAGGTTATGTCATTTTATTAAAGTTTTGAGCTTCAGTTTGGGCTTAGGCTTAGGCTTTAGTTACGTAATCTAACCTGGAGTCTAAAATGTTTAATTAAAACAACGTTGTTTTTAATTTTTAAAAAGAAAAATACATTTAGTCAGGCTAGGATCAAGCTTGATTAGGCTTCAAGCTGGGCTCAAGCCTGAATATAGAATTTTAACGTAGATAGCTCAGCTGTACCCATTACTAAGCCTAATCACATTTTTAACTAGTAGATATTTTTACCAAAGTTCTTGTTTGGCAACAATTTTAATTTATATCTTATAAGTTGGATTTTTGTGATCTTCATACACCAACTTAAGGGAAGAACTAGAAAATAAATTTCTGTTGTATATTTAATTAGAAATAATTATGAATAGAAATAAATGTATATTCTCTAAATGGTATTTTACTTTAATTAGAATTTTTATGTAATATCCGATTTTCGGAACATGCTTAGGGTTAAAACCCTAGATTATTGTGAATGAGTATTAGCATTGTGAGCATTTCATTTACGTGCATATCATTAGCATACACACATAAATTATAATTGGTACACATTACAAAGTAGCATATGTACTCGGTTGACATGTCTTGGGGCATGAAAGATTTTAAAATGACTATAATGTGAATTGTGAATTGTTATGTCATGAATTTTAGTTTAATTGGATTCCAATTAGTAATTTGGAATTAAATGTTATTAATTGGGAGATTGATAAATTAATATGTACGTTTGGACTAAGAAAAATGTCAAATGGTTAGATAATTTGATATATGAAAAATTAAAGTGACTAAGCCTATAATTGAGTGACATTTGGCATAGTTAGATAAGTGACAAATGGACTATTCATTAATTGACAAATGGAACAATTATATAGTGACAAGTGGACCAATTAACGTGTGACATGTGGACTAATTGATAGAAGATTAATGGCAGCATCTTAAGGGGCATATGGAAGCATAATTATAGAACAAATGGATTCCATGCCTTAAGACATATGTCTTTTAAAGTTGATGACACCTAGCATATTGATGAAGCAAGTTTCTGCAACAGAGTTTCTACTACTTTTTTCTTTGTTTCCTTCACCAAAATTACTCCTACTTCCTCCTCTTCATTTTGTTTGAACCCTAGCTAAATTGTTACACGAAATCCACACCTTAATCCTTCATAAAATAGCCAAGAAACTAAGCTATTGTTACCTTCATTTGTTGCTGAAACTAGCTCATTTTCACCTTGAGTTTATGATGAATCATGCTTGAATGGAGGCTTAGTTTAATCTGAAGTTTTGAGCTGAGTTGGAAGTCTAATAAGTAAGTAATAATCTGATCTTTATGGCATGTTTAATAGTATAAGAATGATGCTTGAATTGGAATGAAATGCATGTGATGTTGGTAATGATATGTGCTGAAATGTGTTGGATAAACTTAGAAGTTTTCATGTTTGTTCTTGGTGTGGAAAATTTTTGGATTATATAGATTGATTCATGGATGAATTAGATCTAGACTTGAAGCATAACAAAGGTAAATTTATGCTAAAGGAAGATGTTAGTATAATGTTCTTGAATTGAAAAAGAAATAGGACTATATGCATGATAGTTTTTAGTTTGATTTTTGATGCATGAAAGACCATGATTTGTAAGCTACTAAATGACTAATTTTGAGTTGGAATTGGAGTATAATTCAATTCTAAATGAGGATGCATAAATGATCATGAATTCTAGAAAATTAGAAGTGTCAATGATGTTTCTAAGTAGGTGAATTCGTGGAGAATTGGAGGGAACAATACAGGGCACGATCATGGCCTTCAGTGCATGATCATGGCCTAATTATTTGGGTTCTGTCACGATCGTGGTAGAGTTCCTACGATCGTGGCCTGATGCACTAGCTTATGTCACGATCGTGGGAAGGTCCACCACGATTGTGAGCAAGGCTTGGATATGAATACTTCTCTTTTAAGTGATGTTTGAAACAACTAATGATAAGGTACTTTACTATGATGCATTTAGGCTTGAAATGAAATAGTTTGATGGTTGATTGATGAATTTAGATTAAACAAGTTAATTGAGGTGTAAACCTAAGTGCAAACAAGACATATCCAAGTGACAATGTTTGAATGATCATGAATTGTGATTAAGGAAACATACCCAGGAAAGTCATTGAGCATGCATTAGATATGGCATATATATAATATGTATTTGATTGTTCAACTTTGTAATGTGAATTTTGTGTGTATTGAATGATTTTAGATGCACAAGTTGACTGACTGAATCTAGACATTGTCAAACCATCCAGGCAATAGCGTAATCTAGAGTGTACTGTGAGTAACCTAGATGTTCTCACTAGGATTGATTTATTTTTGTTTAACTTCTAGTTATTGAACTATTAATGATCTGTATGTGTCAATTCCAGACATTAATGGTCTGAGGAGTTTGATATTTAGGAATGTGTTGGAAGTGTTCTAATTGCATATGAATCTGAAAGATATCTATATTCTTAACAAATTTTTGAATGCCAGACTTAGGTCCGATGAACGTATGAATCTTACTATGCATCATGAATAAATGTCATTGATGGCATATTTTGTGATTTGATGCATCACATTAATATGCATAATCAGATAAAGGCGTTATGACCAGAGTAGCCAGCCTGAAAGAGCTTAAAGTTTAAAAATATGCATGTAGAGCCACTGGCTCTGTGATTAATGAGCCCGGTATCTACAATGAGTACAGGACAGTATCTGAAAAGAACCCGATATCTACAAGGGATATGGGACAGTGAAAGGCGCTTGGTCACAACAAAATAACAATGAAAGTGGAGTCTTATATGTATATGCATTTGTATGTATATTATTATGAAAACATTTATGAATTGTAATGATATTGTGATATGCAATATTTGTGTACATTTGATAATATGGTTTAATTATTCTGAAAAGATTATATAAAATGAGTGTAATCCATGATAAATTATTGAGATGAGAAATATTGTGCATTTGATTTATATTTGAAATGTTTGATGTTCTGAATGAGTAAGCACGTCGAGGATGGTTCACTCACTGAGTTTGCAAAACTCATCAAAATTACAATGTGGCTTTTTTAGATACGAGAGAGGAGACCTAGTTCCTAAGATACGTTAAAAGAACTTTTTGGATTAAGAAATGACTCAAAGGTCTAGTCAACTAACATCTGAGGAGCTTTATTTTATGTTTATATAGTTATTCATGTTATGTAGAACTTTTTGTAAACAGAGGAGTAAACATCTCAGATACTTGTTATGACATAAATATTAGAGAATGAAATGGAAAAGTTGCATTTCAATGTTTGTAAAGTGTATGATGCCATAATAAGTGAATAAGAATGCTCTAATATGTCATTATCATAGGGTATGTTCATGAATGTCCTCAGGATGTTAAGGTATATACTCTATAGTAGTGGGGTGTTACAATTTCTGGTATCAGAGCATGGTTTGACATCCATAGGGACATATAAGAAGATCTAGACATGATATATAGTGAGAGATTTATACAGTGATCACAATTATTTTTATTATAGGTCATCCGCCATAGTTAATCAAGTTACAAGGTCAGTTGACTTAAACGACCTAGAGTTTGTAGGAGCTAATAGGGAGTCTCCTGTACCTGAGTTTGCACAAATGGCTCCAAGAATTTTTAAGAAGAGAGAGAGGACGTATGATAAGCTTAGAAAGTAGGGGGTTGTAGACTTCTACAGAAGTATAGACCCTGCTGAGGCAGAAGGTTGGCTAGAGAGAAAGGAAATGATTTTTGATCAGGTGGACTGCAAGTTTGACGAGAAGTTTGACTACACAATATCACTTCTGCAAGGTCCAACATATCAATGGTGGAAGACTGTTCCAGGCAGTGCCATTAGGCTTTGTAGTTTAAAATGGGAAGATTTTCTGAAGATATTTAGAGAGGAATATATGCCCAAGATTTATCTGGAGCAGAAGATGAAAGAATTTTTGGATCTGAAATAAGGTAGTCTCACCGTAGCAGAGTATGAGATAAAATCAATGACTTAATGGGATATGTAACTACAATGATCCCAACTGAGGAGAACAAGTGTAGGAGGTTTGAAGATAGGTTAAATATGGAGATTAGAACGAGGTTAGCTATTACAAACCTGAGTAGTTTTACTGAGTTGAGATCGACCTCAATCAGAATTGAACAGTTGTTAAAAGATGGTCAAAGAGAGTATAGATAGGAGTCTAGAGTGAAGAGACAGGGTAAATCTTAAGCTGATTTTGGCAGGATCTTCAGTAAATGCCAGAACAGATCATGTCGATCCCATACTAGATCGAGACAATTGGCGTTTAGATCGAGAAGTGGTTATGTTCAGGCTGGTAGAGGTAGAGGACAAGTGTCAGGATTGCAGTCAAAACAGATGCCTAGTTGTGAACACTATGGCAAGAAACATGGTGGGGAATGTTGGTGGTTATCGGGAGCTTATTTTTGTTATGGCTCTGTTGAGCATCATATTAGAGATTGTCCTGAAACTTTAGGACTAAAGTCTAGAATGAGAGGAGGATCAGTAACTGAGACAACGGTCCAACAGAGTAAAGCTACTAGATCAGTATAGAAAGGCAGAGATAGAAGTAAAACACAATCGACAGGTCCTAATGTCAGGATTGAGGTGTCGAGTAACCAGCTGTAGTCTCAGGTCAAGATCTTTGCCATCATTGGATAGGAGGCATAAAACTCCTCGGATGTGGTAATAGGTGTGTTAAATGTCTTTAATTTTGAAGCATTTGCATTAGTAGATCTAGGATCTACACATTCATTCATCACACCGCATCTGGCATCTAAACTGAATTGTGAGAGAGAAATGTTGAATTATCATTTAGAGGTGAGTACATTGGTAGGTAAAACTACAGTGATTAG
>JAOTAY010020127.1:0-13392 GCA_025629805.1 Erythroxylum baracoense
TGATCTCTGGCTCAATCTCCAAGTTGCTCCATCTTCCTTACTACATAAAAATAGTCAATTCTTACCCTAAATTAACATCAAATATGAAAGAACAACAATAGAAATCAAACTAAATGAAATCATACAAAATGAATCCTAAACTACAACAATAATCAACAATTATGCAAGAAACACATGTCAATTACTTAGAAAAACATAGACTAATGCACAACTATCAACATCCCCACACTTAAATCTTTTCTTGTCCTTAAGCAAAATAAATACAACTAATCAATTATATTACTTCATTTTCACAAAGATCAAAGCATACAATTCCTTAAATTTAAGCCAACTCAAATATCAAGTTACTACACAAATCATGACTTCTTTTTCATTGGTGTACATAAGCAAACTCAATAATTGGCACCATTACTCAAAGATAAGTATAGATGCAAAATGAATCTTCCTCACGGTTTTCACTCATTTCTCTCAAGTGTTTGATGGTTAGTGTCTCGCTTAAACCTCCTATAGGAAACTACACTACCATAGGCTTGTTAATACACCAATTCTCCTCTACATTGCATGCATAAATAGATCAAAAGGACTTGTTTAGGGTTGAAATGTGGTAAGGGTTAAGGTGAGTAAAGAGGGAAAAGGTTAACACAAGCATTCGTATAGTAAAAAGTGAATAAAAAGAGAAAACAACACATAACTTCGAGATATATAAATGTAACTAATATTCTGCACTTATTGATGCTACTCACTTGTTCTTCTTTTTTTCTTTTATTTTCTTTTTTCAACAATTTTTTAATACATGGAAGAACTATGAATCAAAATAGCAATATATGCAATGTAATTCACAGGCAAAAGTGTACTCAACTTATTTCGGTAAAGATTTTCATAACAATCCCAACTAATGTATTACTTCTCTAATAAGCTTGTGAATGGTTAGGTTTAGGGTTTAAGGATCTAAAATTTTAGGCGTTTTCAAGAAACAAAAGGTTAAGGCTTAACGGGGGTAGCAAGTAATAATCAATAGGTAGGTCATTTAAGCCAAGGGTTAAAACAAAAAGGGCCTTAATCATCTCTATCAAGCATGCATCCAGTAAACTCAAATTGATTCAAAGCAACTTCTGAAGGTAATAACCTAAGGAAGTATCACTCAAAAAAGAAATAGAATGACTATGGATGGAGTCATATGGGCTCAATCCTCACTTTGGCTCAAATGAAAACTCATTATGCATCTCTACACTACCTTATTGCTCAAATATCAATTTGTGACTAAGCTTATGTAACCAACTACTTTTCATCACTCTATATGGTTCATTTTCTACTCAAGTAGCCTAATTCGAATTCAAGCATACATTCAATCTAATTCCAATTAAATGCAAAATCTCATGGCAATATTTATCCGAATGACTCAAGTGTAGTTCCATTGCTAACACAAAGCACATACAAAATGCCTAAACATGCATCCTATTCAACATAATGTAAAAGAAACAATGCAAGTAAGACCTTTTATGTCACCTCCCCACATTTAAAGATCACATTGTCCTCAATGTGACAAGTCAACAACCAAATAAAGGGGAATGACATCAAACCTTATAAAAATGAAAACAAACCAAATAAAAAAATTAAAACAAATGAATGATATTAAAGCAAACAGACGATACTGAAGTCAAACCAAAATTAAAGAAATTAGAACTAAATAAAAGACATAGCACGCAACCACATAATATGAAACCAAATACCCATAAAATTAAATGCACTCACACACAAGACATAACAAAATTTAAAAATTTAAGGGATAAGAAAGCTTATTCTGAAGATGGTGGTGACAGTGATGGTGAAGGAGCTTCAAAATTGTTCCTTCGACAGAAGTTAAGGAACCTTCTCTTCAAACTACGTTACTACTTGTGAACCTGCCGCATTTGAGTGCTCAGTGCATGGAGCTGAGAGGTCATCTGTTGTTGATTTGTGGCTATTTGGTCAAGAATCGATTGATATCGATCAGCCATCGTTGGTTCCCTCGGTTCCTCTGCTACTGCTTCCTCCTCTGGTTTTGTAGCTGCTCTGGATGTGGAGGGTTGGTCTACGGCTGCCCTGGTGCCCCTCTTGCTCCTCACTACACTATGTTTCTGAGGATTGTGAAGTTCCATAAATTAGACTTCCACAATCTCATCACGTCTCAAATAAACTATATCAAATATGTCGTGGGGAGCAATACGCAAATTCTCCATATTAACATTATAAAATGCACCCAAAGTAGAAGCAATATGAGCCGTCCTAAAAGATGTATTCTTTTTAGTAATCATACTCACTAATGATTGAAAAATCCTATAAGGAGTGTTGATTTTAATCTTTCTGTCCATGCACCATAAAAAGAGAAGCTCTTTAGTTGAGCATTTATTGATTTCTGTTTTGTTGAACACAATCAGGCACATAAATTTATGTAACAACAAATGTTCAACACTCCTAATTAGAGAGTTCGATGCATTACCTGAATCAAAATGAGTTTCACTCGTGAGAGTGTTCTAATAAGAATTTACATCAAAATCAGTACAATAATCTAAAACTTTTGTATTCGACAAGTTAAACAGTTCACGCATGACAGAGTAATCGAGTTTAAGAATATTGCCACTTAGCCTAAACCAAAACAAATCCATCTTAGAGTTATACCTAACTGTTTTAAAAAACTCTAAAGATATAGTGACAAAAAATGGGCACGTCGCACCAAACAAATCTATTTTACCCTATGTTCACAGCTAATTGTTCAAGTTGACGTCTCACTTCTATGTTTTCTAGCACATCAACATCAAAATCAAAATACCTAGGAGTAACTATTGCTCTACTCCTAAAGTCACGAAAAACGCGTACCTTCTTCTTCTGAGTAAATAAAAAATGGGGCCCGATAGGCGGCAGCTAACTTAGGTTTCCCTTGGCCAGAAACTTGAAGGTAGAGCTCGTCTATCGGTTGCCTAACCCTCATTATCCTTGGTGGAGCCATTGTTCGAAGAAAATCTGTAAAAAATGAAAGAGAGAGAGTGAAATTCATATTTTAGAGAGAGAATAAAATTCCACCTAAATCTTTGTATTTTTGAATGATTAATGCACGAAAAAAGTAAAGGAATGTAAGATTAATGGAAAGTAATGAAGAAAATACAAAGAATCTAGATAAAAATGAGGAGTTTTAGAGAGTAGGAGGAGAGAAAATCGTATTCTAGAGAGAGAGGGAATGAAATTTTTGAAAGATGAATGAGAGAGGGGGGGGGGGAGAAGGGAATTTTAAACCCCTAGTATAGGAATCCCCTTAATTCCCACGAGCGTGGGATTCCTCTCCAGAAACTTTATTAAGAGGTTTCCCACGTCCGTAGGAATCACCAAAATTCCCACGGACGTGAGTTTTCTCTCCAGAAACTTTCTGGAGAGATTTCTCACTTTGTGGGAATCATCCCATCGTGGGAATTGGTGATCCTCACACTTTCAAACCTTCTTCCAAGCTTATTTTCATCCTCTATGATCCCAAAATCTACAAACACATCAAGATAATATCATTAACAAGAAATTTGAAAAGAAAACAAATTGAAATCCAAACAAAATCAACATAAACATCAATTAAATCCAATTCAAACATAATCATAACTAAGGAATTCAAATGAACAATTAATTGAACAAAACCAAACAAAGCTAGTTAACTCCCATGGGTTGCCTCCCATGCAACACTTCTGTTACCGTTGGTAGCTTGACTTTTCTTCTTACTCATGATGGTTCAAATGATCAGAATGATAGTGATGCATAAACTGATCTCAGACTTTGTACTGGGGCTAACTTATTCTAGGCTCCACCATCATTATTGTTTTCCTTTCTTCACATGCTCTTACGATTTCGTTTCTTCCTGAATACATTTCCAGGGTCCTCAATATTTTCCCATCCCTTTTGGAGTTCAAGTTCTTTGAAGGCCATCGGGGATGGTGTAAGACGATGATTTTTCTTCGATGCCATGAATATTAACTGCTCTTTCCCTACTCTCAACATTAATTTGCCTCATCAACATCAATAATCACATAAGCATTAGCCAAAAATGGTCGCCCCAAAACCATAGGAGTTTTCTCGTCTTTACTAATATCTAATATGTAGAAATCTACGGGGAAAGTAAATTTATCAATGTGTAGCTGCACATTCTTGATCATCCCTTTCAGTAAACATACCATCCTGCCAGTCGTTTTCACTAATGTTTTAATCGGCTCTGACTCTTCTAGACCTAACTTCTGACTGAATGAGTACATCATCATGTTGATACCTACTCCCAAATCCGTAAATGCTCGATCTATCTTAACTCCATTTATACTACACGGAATGAAAAAGTCTCCTGAGTCTTCTTTCTTCTGTACTACAAGTAGACTTTCTCCTAATATGTGATTGATAACGTCTTCTTTTAATGATCCTTTTAGCATGAGCTTTGTCTGAAGTTGATTTGTTATGTCTGTCATCTCAATTAACTCCCCTTAGAATTATGAGCTACTTCACTCGAAGATGGCTTCCACTGAGCAAAAATTTGATGTGGAAGTCCAAACTGAAGTTCTTTAATTGGCTCGCTTACAAGTCCACTCGGAAAGACTTCCAGTACTGTTTGTTCTTCTTGCTTGTTTCCATCTTTCTCCCCATGTTTGCTTTATTTTTTCTCTATCCAAATAATGGCCATGATTCTTTCCTTCATATTCACCTCAGTGTTGCTTGGTAGTCTACCTGCATTTCGTGAAGATAAAGCATTAGCTAGTTGACCTACCTAAACTTCTAGATTGTGGATGTACGATGCATGATTCTTCAAAATCTGATCGATTTTTGCTTCCATCCTCTTCTGATTTTCCTCCTAGCTGGCATGCATCCTTTTATGATTCTCTTCTTATACTGCCAATTTGGACCCCAAAACCTCCATCATCTTATTCATTTTGCTTTCCAATGCTCTGATTCGATCTTACTGGAATCTTAGCGGTCCTTGTGGTCTTTGTTGGCCACCTGCATTATTGTTACTCCAAAAAAAGTTCAGGTGATTTTTCTAACCCGAATTATATGTATTTGAATATGGGTTATTACCTCACTGCGGCTGGCCTAAATGGCTTATATGTTCTATCCCGCTAGCTCCCAATAGGAAACATTATGAGCTATGGTTGTTCTCTCCACACAGCTTACATTGTGCTTGCATTGCCTTTATTGTTGAGGTGGATGCTCCTTGCATGTTGTTTAGCTACTTCGTCAATGCCATGATTTGAGCCTGCAAGGCAGTAACTGAGTCTATAGGTATCATACCTTTCTGTTCCTTTTTTCCTTATCTACTCCTCTCGCTCGACCATATGTAGTTGTTTCTTACCAACTCCTCCAATAAATCATGAGCTGCTTCCACTGTCTTCCTCATCAATGAGCCTCCGACTACTACATCAATTGTGCCCCTTGTGCTCGGGTTCACTTCATTATAGAATGTTTAAAGTAGAAATTCCCTTGGGAGGTTATGATGTGGACAGCTCCTCTGAAGTTCCTTAAATCTTTTCCAAGCTTCGTAGAGAGATTCTCCGTCGCTCTGCTAAAAATTGGTCATCTCCTTGATAATCCTCGTCATCTTTGTCAATGGAAAATATTTGGCGAAGAATGCTTGGGCTACTTGCTCCCAAGTCATGATCTAACCTAGATTCAAAGAATTGTACCTTGCTTTAGCCCGATCCTTCAATGTGAATGAAAATAGTTGCAACTTCACCATATCGTCAGACATTCTGTTAAATCTAAATGTGTCACAGATCTTCAAGAAATTTACGATGTGGGCATTTGGATCATCATTGGATAGCCCGTAGAACTGCACATGTTTTGAAGAATATTGAGTGCGGGCTTTATCTCAAAATTATTTGCTTAAACTACCGTCCTCGCCACTCCCTGAGGACTAAACCCTGGTCTTATGAAATCCATGAGTGTCATTTCCGGTCCTCCTTGCTCTCCTTCTTCAACCATATCTTGATTTGAGAAATTTAAACGCTTTGCCCTTCTTATTTCTCTTTCGTGCTTCTTAATGTCTGAAAATTCATCCTCTATAACTTCTTTCATCCTTCATGTACTCCTTATGTTCATGCACTTGCAAATACACAAGGAAAAGTATCAAAAACTCTTAAATCAAAGTAATCTAAATAAAACATGATGCTCAACAATCAATCCCCTGCAACGACGCCAAAAACTTGTTGATGGTAAAACCTATCTAATTATTTAACGCTAAAAAATTGCAAGTGCACAAGTCATGACCTATAGTAAAAAGAGTAGATATTGATCCCACATGAATTGATGCCTAGATACCGCTTAATTTAGACACAACTTTGTTCTTACGCTACCTAATGACTTTACCGATTCAACTAGTTCTTACGTTATCCTATGGGTGATCAATTGACTAATCAAGATTTCTCTTCTAATTATTCAATTGAAATAATGATTGCTAGTCTATAGGTTGCCAACTTTCGTTGTACAATCCTACACAAATCTCATCTCACTCATTCTCTCAATTTATTACAAGATAACAATTTAAAAAAACAATCATAAAAACACTTCATTCAATTCAATAAAATAGGAGCCTTGACAAAATAATTCAAAAGTAATCACTAAAATAAAATCAGCCTAATATGGTCTCCATAGCATCGTCAACAACCAAATAATCCATTTTTACAAAGAATATAAAAGATTCGAATGAAAGAAAATTGAATAAAAAACTCCTCTTCTTTGCCAAAATCTGGAATTTTGGTGTTGATGTGTTATTTTTCCCAATCTTGATGATGATCCTCGTCTTCAATCCTTCCTTAATGATCCAAACACGTGTTCTTCACCCAAGGATGGTGTTTCTACAGGTGAGTGTCGTCTATCTTGAAGATGGAGGCTTAATGATGTTTTTATAGTAAAAAAATCCTAAGTTTAATGAAGCCTCGTAGATTGTCTCAGATTACAATTCCCACGCCCATGGAAATTTACATGATTCCCACGAGCGTGGGAATTGCACACAGATGCACTTCTCATTTCTACTGTGATTTTCCACGTCAATGGGAATTTGCATGATTCCTACGAACGTGGGAATTTGTCCTAGATGCACTCTCCTTATCTTCTCTTCTTTGATCTTTTGTTTAACCTCCAAGTTGCTTCCTCTTCCTTCCTACATAAAAATAATCAATTCTTACTCTCAATTAGCATCAAACACACATGAACAACAATGTAAATCAAACTTAATGAAAACATACAAAATGAATCCTAAGCTAGAACAATAAATAACAATTATGCTAGAAAATATATGCCAATTACCTATAAAAATATATCCTAATGCACACCTATCAACATGTACTTTTTCTATATTAGGTTAACTGTATACATCTAATTATATATAAACCTATGTATTCTTACGTTTAATGTAAGATTTTGATAATACGAATTATATTATCGTTTCCTCAAAATCTTCATGGTATTAGAGCCACTATCGATTGAAGGTTGAGTTACTCCCTTCTACAGTAAGTTCGTTTAGAAAAATAGTCTTTTTCTAATACATCATTTGCCATTTCGTTACTCTCGTTTCGACACAGCCATCATCGGAGCACAATCTAGATGCAGTTCTACTGGTACCTAAGTTTTTGGCGCCATCCAACCTCACTCGTAAGCACAAGTGTCACCCATTTATTTTGGCAACTTCTCCACTCTTTGGCACGTGCTACCATCTTCGGCCACCATATGTCATCATTTTTGGATAGACCTATTTTTGGCACCCTTTGATTTCGACCAGCTATAATCTGGTCACTTCCGACATTGTTGACTTTTTAGACCTCTCGTGAACAAGTTCTGCTTTCGTTTCAAAGTCGTTTCTTTCTTGTTCCTTTCTTTACCCCTATCGTGCCATTATGTTAGATACTAAGGTAGCTTCTAAGGAGGTAGAGAAACATTATCCTATTAATGTCAATCCTTATTCTCTGATTAATCTTATTAAACTAGATGGCAGTAGTACTTATTTAGCTTGGTGTAGATTATGTTTGCTATTTATCAAGGCTAGAAGGCTACATGGTTATTTCAGATTATTTTTTAAGGTAAGCTTACTATTTCAGATTATTTTTTAAGCCGGATAGTTTATGGAAGGAACTGGATTATTTTCAAGATTTTCAAGCCAAGCGTGTTAATGATGCGGTACTGATTCAAAACATGCTTGACAAAGAGCGAGTCTATGACTTTTTGGCTAGTTTGAAGCCGAAATTTGATCAATTAAGAGTTCAAGTTATTAGCGAATCTCGTTTTCCCTCTCTTAAGAGTTTAGGCATTAGGATTTAGGGGAGGGTTTAGGGAAAAAAATTTTCTCTTAACTTTGCTTTATCACTATATCTTGGAAAAAGAAATCTTTAACTTCAGCCACCACCAACTGCAAGCAGTCCACAGCCTCCCACTGGACTGCCACCGCACCCACTGCCGTTACAATAGCTAGAAACTCCTCCAGTGATCCCCTTTAATCTAAAGGGCACCAATAGCTTTGAAATCTCACGATATACAAAACCCAACACTTGTTTTTGTTATTGGATTGCAAAAAAAACATGTTTGAAACCTAAGGATTTCATCCACCCACCACCGTTCCCATCATAGCACCCATCTTAACCCTGATGGTTCCAGTACCTCCCTGGAGACTAACGCGACCCCACAGCCACCCCTCTATCATTACTGATGTTGAAAGAATGGGTAGAGTTGTCAGAGATGTTATTCTCCTGTGTGCGCCATCGCCACCGTCTCCTTCCATTCGACAGGCTGGGAAGGACCCATAATGGGAGCTTGCATTTGCAAACCACCTTGTCACATCAGAATAGATGCCTCAACAACCATAAGTGATTGCTCCTCTCCCCTCACTGATGGATCTGTAGAATGAGGAAGCTCCATATGCAAACTCTTCCTTACCTCCCCCAACATCCTTGCAATGTCATAGATTTAGTGTCGCTGGTGATGGAAGAGTCACTGAGACAACACGCGGTTTGCATTTGCCACCATTGTCTCCATCTGTCCAAGGGAATGGAAAGAGGGGCTCCATTTTAGACCACCAAGTGAAGGTAGTGGAGATGGAGGTTGCTAGTGCAACAAAAATTGCTAACCCTAAAATGGGAGGAGGAATTTACAAAGATGCCCTTTTATATAATGCTCCAGCACACAAAAAGAACACGAGGCAGAGGAATGAGAAAACAGTGAGAAAATCCTCTAACTTTTCATGGGCTGAGAAAGTAAAAATTATAAATTCAAATAAAAGATTTCAATTTTTGGACGTACCTCACGACACTTCGACTGGGCCTGTAGTGACTCTTGATGACTATATATTTAAAAGTCTCCATCAGTGGACCCGTTGCTTAGTTGGTTTCTCTCTTAGGCATAATATGCCCTTCCTCGCCATGCAATCCATTGCGATAACGGCTTGGGAAATGCTTGGCCTAGAGGATGTTATCTCCATAGGTACTATTTTTTCCTATTTCATTTTCAATCTCAGGAGGCTTTACAATTGATTCTACAATAGGGCCCGTGGACTTTCAATTGGAAATTCATGGTCTTACAGCAGTGGTATCCCCACTTTATTTTTGATAAATCACAAGTTTTTAGAGTGCCAGTTTAGGTTTGGTTGTATGATTTACCGCTTCCTTGATATAATGAGCTATGTATTGGTCTCCTAGCTAACATTATTGGGTGACCACTTAGTTGCAATTGTCATACTTCTACCAGGACCCGACTCTCTTTTGCCAGAGTTTGTGTTGAGCTTTATACTGTAGTTGAGCCCATCTATGAGATTGAGATTAATAGCAATATGAGCGGTGAACTAATCTCTGTTCTAGTGGAGTATGAGTGGACACTTAAGTAGTGTTCCTAGTGCAGTGTCTTTAGCCATTCCTGTGTCTGCCAACTACTTTTCTCCTTCCACCACAATTTCCCCATCTTCCCGAGCAGTGGTTCTGGACCAAACTCTAAAAGTTGAAGACCCAGTCCTGAGTACTCCTCTTACAGCTTCCTTTTCTATCGCCAGTGGAGCAATCTAGGTTCCTACTCATGACAATTTTAGGTCCTCAGAGCTTGATCATGATGTTGCTACTATGGAATGGTTTACTCTATTTCGATTGTCAAGTCATCCCTTAGAGCTAGGACAGATTGTTTCTATCGAGGCATGGGTTAGCCTGAGTCAGACACCTGGTCCAACTATTTTTGCAGAGGTGAGGACTACTCCTAGCTGGATGCCTTATCTTCTAAGTTTAGAGGCCTCTATCCCTAGTAGTAGTCATGGTCCCAGATTTGCTAGAACCTTTGGAGATTTTTTACTTGATAGCTCGCTAGCTCCTCTTGCTCATATTTTTTTAGGGTTGATAGAGGATAGAGGGAGTGAGGGGCCCAACCCCTCTATTTGATTTTTAACATTTTTATGTTATTCCATTTCCTATGATAGGAAGTTGGAATATTAGGGGCCTTAATGGCTACAATACTCAGCGAGTAGTTCGGGATTGGATTTGACACCATGACCTTGGTTTGGTTAGTCTCTTAGAGACAAAGGTAGCCTTTCAAAACCTAGAGTGTGTAGTTTCTGCTACCTGTCAGGATGGGACTATCTAAGTAACGCGACGGATCAGCTGGCTTGTCGCATTTTATTATATTGGGATCCGAGTATGTTTGAGATATGGAGTTCAGTGTTTACATTTTTGGTATTAGCTGTGAGTGACATGGTGGCAAGAGGGTACTACCTTTGGATTAATATTTGTGTATGGTTCCTCTGATCCAATGTCTAAGAGAAAACTCTAGGACTTTCTTTGGATTCAGGCTAGGAGATTTACCTCCACACTTTGGTTGGTTTTGAGAGATTTTAATGTTATGTTGAGTCATTCAAATAGAGTTAGTGGAGACACAGGGTGGTACAACCATATGGATTAGTTTGGTTAGTGTTCATAAGATGTTGAGCTTTTTTGGCTTCCATTAAGGGGATTGCGATACACTTGGCATAATGGTCAAGAGTGGCAGGTTTCTATTCTCTGACGGTTGGATTGGAGTTTTGGAAACTCTTTACAGTTTTCTTCTTAGCCCGGTACCGCAGCTGAGTTTTTACCTCGGGATATATCTGATCATAGTGCTGTGGTGATTCAGTTTGGTGTTTCGAGACGACGACCTCCTACTCCTTTTAAGTTCTTGAAATGTTGGGTTGATCACACCAACTTTTTGGAGATTGTTAGTAGGGTATGGGCCAAACCTGTGAGGAGGGATTCGATGTTTTGTCTCACTCAAAAATTAGGGCTATTAAAGCAAGAGCTGAAGTCCTTGCACTTTCAGGACTACAGCCACGTCTTTGTTAGAGTTAGGGCAACCAAGGCCTAGTGGGCTTCACAGGCTGCCTTGAATGCTTCACCACTTTTGGAGGAGTTAGGTATAGCTAAGTAGGATCTTGGTTGTAGGTACTTTCACGTGGTTCAAGATGAGGAGTCTTTCTATCGTTAGAGATCTCAGATCCAATGGCTAGCTTTGGGTGACCATAACACTAGTTTTTCCACATATCCTTGATTTACAAACATGTCACAGGTAGGGTCCATACTTTACAGGATGAGACGGGCACTATTATCACAGATCAAGGAGTATTGGGGTAACTGACAGTTCATTACTTCCAGGATATCCTTAGTTCACCCCCTCGGTACCTTCAACAGATCTTGCTCGATTCTTCACTCAACATATCCCAAAGAATTTTATTTCATCATTAGAGAGCCCAGTTTTAGATAAGGAGATACATGATGCTTTATTTTCCATCCTAGAGGATAAAGCTCCGGGCCCTGATGGTTACACTTCTTTCTTCTGCAAGAGGTGTTGGGACATTATTAGTGCAAACTTCAAGGTGGTTATGATGTATTTTTCCTCAACTTCTGTTATGCCTCGGTGTATGAATTCCACCAGTATTGCTTTGGTTCCCAAGGTAGAGAGCCCGCAAACTATGAATGACTTTAGACCGATCTCTTGCTGCAATGTCCTTTATAAATGCATCTCTAAGGTCTGCGAATTCGTTTAAAGTTGTTCTTCTATATGTGATTGGGAGAGCTCAGATGGCTTTCGTCCCAAAAAGACAGATTGCAGATGCTATTTTTCTTACTTAGGACTGATGCATGAATATCATCTTGATCACTCACCTTCTTGATGCGAACTCAAGGTTGATATTTGTAAGGCATTTGACACAGTTAGTTAGGAATTCTTTTTGCTGGGAGTGAGGACTATTGGCGTTCCTACTTGTATGGTTAGTTGGATTGAAGCATGTTTGCGATCTGCACATTTCTCTGTAGCCCTAAGCGGGGAGCTGCATAGTTTCTTCTCAGCTACACGGGGGTGTGACAGGGGGATCCCCTCTCTCCTTACCTATTTATGTTAGCCATGGAGGGGTTGGATGGGATCATAAGAGAGGCTACTATGATACCTAGTTTTCATTTCCATTAACGATGTAGGTCGACTTCCCCTACTCATCTTTACTTTGCGAATGATTTGATGATTTTTTGTCAGGCAGATTTAGCTTTTGTTGAGATTGATCAATAGGCTCTAGTGACTTTTGAGAGAGTATATGGTTTGGTTATGAACTCAGCTAAGAGTTGAGTTTTTTTTGACGTATCCTGAGGATGAGACTGTTTCTTTTTAGAGAGTGCTTAATATTCAAATAGTCTCCCTTTCGATTTACTATTTGGGGGTCCCTCTTATCACTACCTGGCTGTGCCACTATGATTGTTTACCTTTGGTTGGGAGGATTCTTTCCTGAATTAGGTAGTGGACTTTAGCGTCTTTTACTTATACTAGTCATCTATAGTTGATCCGATTTGTCCTCTTTTCTATTCAGGTATACTAGTCAGGTATATTTATATTGCCTGTTAGTATTTGTCATCATATTGAGAGCATACTTTCAGCTTTTCTTTGTCGAGGTACTTCTTTGTTCCACACTGGGGCTAAGGTGGCATGGGCTTCAGTTTGTCTCCTGAGGCAGGAGGGTTTTTTGGGAGCCAAGAAGGTCAAGGACTAGAACAAGGCTGGTGCACTTAAGTATGTGTAGTGACTATTCGCAAATAGATCTTCCACATAGGCTGCGTGGGTACCCATTGTTTTGTTAAGAGGTAGATCATTTGGGCATATTCGAGTCCCATCGAGTTCTTCCTAGATTTGACAGAAGATTTTATTAAGTTGAAAGTGGGGCAGAGGTCTTATTGTGGCATGCATAGGGGATGGTCAGGACACATCATTATTATTGGTTTATGCCCTATAGCTAATCGCTTTGGTTGTAGTTTAGTGATAAATTATTTAAAGGCATTATTTGTCTTGTACATGTTTAGATGTATATGATAAAGTCCATGGAATAATTGTACATTGCAAATGAAATTATAATGAGATTAT
>JAOTAY010020128.1:0-13390 GCA_025629805.1 Erythroxylum baracoense
AATCACATTACATAAATAATATACATGCATATTTAAAAGAATACCTCATAATATATTATTAATAAGTCAGAATGTCAATATAAAAGTCACATATGAACATTGGCCTAGGGCACACTACTAATAATCTCTCCATGCTTCAAAGCTAGTTTTTATCATAAAAAGAGAGTGGCAAGGCTGCTGTATTTTAAAGAATAAAATGAGGAGTGTGGGGCCTAAAATGTGAGAACTGAAGCTCCCATCTTTGATGGTGAAGAAAACGTGAATGGAGGTGGTGAGGCTGGTTTTAATGTAGCAAGGAGAAGAGAAGAGACAACTAGCGGCAGAGAGTGTCTTAAGCATACGTGAACAGTGACAATGGACTAACAATCTTAATTGTCACATCAAAGCTACTGTGAAGGGGAGAAGAGCTGTGTGAGAAGAGATGAGAGTGAATAGTGAGTGTGGACCTTAAACTTAATTTATCCCATCAATGAATAGTAACAAAGGGAGAAGAGAGTAGTAGCATGGAATAGAGAGAGGGTTAGGATTTCCTTTTTTTTTCATCACCAAAGCATGGAGAAGATGGCTCACACTTGGAGCATAAAAATGGAGATAGAAGGCTAGCTTCCCGACACCAGTTCAAGGGGAATATTGCCGTCAAGTCACAGTTAAGCTATTTTTATCACTTTAAGGTTGTAATTTCTTTTTAGATTGTTATGTTGTTGGTGTTAATTTGATTACGTTTTGGGATGAATGATCTTAATACGTTATTTTTATTGTTTTATTTCAAACCTATTGCTAAAGCATTGAATGTAATCTGTAATCATTATTTTTGATGTTTGTGAGTAGCATCTAATGATTGTTAATTGTTAGGAACAATATAACTTAGGTTAAATAACCAGAACGTGTGAGGTTACTGCCTATATTGATCGTTTTTCAATTCATAATGCAGCTACCAAATTGAATCTAGAGATTATATCCTAGGTTATTCAGTAGTTAGGATTAATTAATGATCTTATCTTGATTAAACATGATCTAAGGGAAAACTAGGATTAGTAGAGTGCAAGCAAAATCAATAGAAATTACACACAACAATTCCCCCACACTTAAACTATGCTTATCCTCAAGCAAAATAAAGAACAATAGATTATAAAAGAACAAAAAATAAAACCATTTTCGTAAATAATAGTCAAAGATATCAACGATCATTTCAATAAACACAGCCTGAGAACTTGAAACTCATAATATTCCAAGAACAGGCTAATCTTTGCATGCTTAGCCAGAATCAATATATACTTCAATTCAAAGAACCATCAATAAGTGTGATGGAAACTCGCTCTACTCTCCATCCTCTCAAGCATTCAAAGATAGGATATATTTAATTATAATTCATTTCATGCAAGGCATCTACCGTAGGCTTGCTTACTAATCCTGTCTCCACCACTCATATCAAACTTAAACATCAATCTGAAGGTCTTTTTTTTAGTTGTAACAGGGTCGACCTAGAGGTAAGAAAAAGGAAAATAACAGTTTAAAACCATAAAACAAATTGAGCATTTAAAGTAATACAAACAATGAAGCATAAAACACTAATTTCTTTCCTCTCAAATTAACAAGATTAGCACTCCCCTTTTTATGTCTCTCCTCTTTCTTTTCATTTTTTATTATCTTCTCTTCCTTCCTTTTCTTTTCTATTTCCTTTTTTTGTCTTCTCTTTTTTCTTTTTCTTTTTCTCTTTTTTCATTTTTTCATTATTATTATTTTTTTATTGAGAACAAGATCAAGTTTAGAAGAGGTAAAATGTAGAGGAGAGATATAAATTATTACAATTACACCCATTCCTAACTCAAAAACCAACTTCCCCTCACTTATTCACACAATTATTCCCTAAACCCAATCATACCCATTCAATTGCTTAATTCGTCCTTATGGTAGGTATGATGAAAAAGTTAAATAATCAAGGTAGAGGCTCACATTTTTGGGTTTAAAGAAGAAATGGTTCATGTTATGCTCAAAAGGGGGTCACTAAGGGTAAAATTACTGTGACTTCTTAAGCAAAAAGGGTATATCCTAATTGCCTTCATCATTTCAATGTTTGCATAAAACTGTGTGATCTTGACATGTATTTGCAAACAAGTTCTAGAGTTCGTTAATCATAAAAGAACACTCTCAACAAAGAATACTTGAATTTGGTGTCAAATATTTCAAAAGGGCTCAAATTCTTACCAAATGACAAGTGTCATTCATCTATCACAACAAGCTAAGGTCCCTTTAATCATAATCCAAGTAAATCATCCTAAGTATGCAAGTATACTCATTCACTCATATTATGCATTTCTAATCCAGATGGAGTTCATTTAATGACCATGCATCTCTAACTATTAAATAGGAAAAAAACAAACACACAATCACAAAAAATAATAATAATTTTTTTAACTAATACCTTCCCCCACACTTATATATCACTTTGTTCCTAATGTGATACAAAAAAGTGAAAGAGGGATCTAAGACACAAAATAACGTGAACAAGGACAAGCATTAAAACTAAAAGACATTCAATTGTCAAGCAAAAATAATAATAAAAAGAACAAAGATAGAAATACGATACAAAATTGTAACTGGTGGTTGCATTGATGTGGTGTGGAACATGGCTTCCTACATCGAGGAGTGGAGAAGAGCTGCAAGGAAGACAAATAGAAGATATTGAAAAGTAGGTATGTGCACAAAAAGCAAACAGATTAATTCGAGTTTCACTAAAAAAATAATAACAAACAAATAATTGAAAAACAAAACAAAATTTATATAGGTTGCCTCTCATTTAGCACTTATTTAATATCTTTAAGTTGGACACATCAACCATTATACTGAAGGTGGATCACTCAAAGTAATTGATTCCACTGTTTTCTTCTCTTCATTGAGATCTTTCCTCATGAATTTGCCAACCTCTCCCACAATTGCGTCGTCTAACAATTGACAGCACTTATTGATTTCTTTCACTAAGCCCAACTTCTTTTCTTCTTCTTCTTGCAATGCAAAATCAAGATCTACAGAATTAAATTGATCAACAAGAGAGCATTCTTCACAAAAAGTAGTAGTCGGAATGTGTTTAACATTAAAAATTGAAAATTCTACTGTTTCTCCCAAAACAGTCATGTTCAGTTTCCCGTTCTTCACATAAATCAAGGAATTGGTAGTGGCCTCCTAGGAGTATGGTGTGCTCCTTTCCTTACTTTTTAACCTCCCTCATGTCTAGGACAACAAAGTCTACAGGGATAATCAATACGCTAACCTTTCCTAACACATCTTCCATTATTCCTTTTGGATAACGGATTGACCTATTAGCTAATTGTAAGCACTTACTGGCAGGCCTTAACTGTCCTAGATCTAGTTTCTCATAAATAGAGTGAGGCATAAGATTTATACTCACTCTAAGGTCAAGCATACCCTTAACCTCATCACAATTACCCATTGATACCTTCATGATAAAACTCCCTGGATCTTTCAGTTTTGGTGGTAATTGATCCTGAAGAACTGCACTCGCTACTTCCAAAACTATCACGTTCTTGTTAGGCTCAAACTTTCGTTTCTTAGTGTTTAGTTCCTTAAAGAACTTCACATAAGCTGTAATGTTACTAATCACATCTAACAAGGGAAAATTGATGTTAACCTCAGAAAGCATGTTATATAAGTATTAAAACTACGCATCTTGTTTCGATTCCCTAAAATAACTTGGATATGGAATTGGTGGTCTATAAGGATCTATTGCTTTATGTAGTTTTTGTCCTTCATGTCCTTAGTGTCATACTTTAGTTTTTCACCTTCTTGAATATGACTAGACGAGTCATGCCCATTGCTTACCTCCTTTTGCTTATCTTTTTCTCTTATGAGGCTCTCCTCCTCTTAACTAGCAACATCAAACGTAATAGGAAAAATCTCAATGTGATTTTCAATCACCCTTCCACTTCTCAGTAGCTCAGGCTCGCTCAAGTTGATTAAGAAACTTTCCTTTTTGATTGTTGTGCATTTGAGCAATGAGTTGCCCTACTTGGATCTCAATCCTCTTCACAAACACCTCCAAATAATTGAATCTCTTATTGTTCGTTCTTTGATTTTGAGTTGTGACCTAAATGAACACATTCAGGCTTTCCTCTAAAGAAGGATTGCTTGGCGAGTTTTGAAGTGAGGATTGACCTTGGTAATAATTTGGCCTTTGAAAATTTTGGTATTATGGTTGGGGCTATACTGGTGGATTGTTGGTCTTCCATGAAAATTTGTGGTGGTTTCTCCAACTAGGGTTGTAGTTGTTTGAATACGAAACATTTCGCTCCCTTAAATGAAAACCATTGAGTAAGTTAACTTTTTCTTCCCCATCTACAAAAGGATCACAAAATATGAACAAACATTATCTTTATGACCACAAGTTCCGCATATACCATATACCTTTTGATTTGGAACGTTTTGGCGTAGTCTTATAGTTAGCATCCTTACATGCCTTGTTAACTCAGTTAACTGCATAGCCAATTCTTGATTCGAGCTCACTTTATGAACTCCAACTCTTCTCCCCCTCATGCTCTTTTGTTGAGAATTAGTCCCCAAAATTTCAAAGATTTCACACGTTTCTTCAATCGCCTCCTCTCCCAAAGCTCCTCTTGCTGCATTCTCTATTGCGTACTAACATTGTTATGTTAATCCATCGTGGAAGAATTAGTTCTACATGTGAAGTGGAAAATGATGGTGTGGACACTATATGAGAAAGAGTTTGAAGCATTTCCACACCTCATGGAATGGCTCTCCCTCCATCTGAGTGAAAGTTACTATCTTCATCCGTAACTCAGAAGTATTTTGATGGGAATAGAACTTTCCCATGAATTTGTTATACACCTCTTCCCATGTAGTCAATGAACTAGGTGGAAGGGTCATTAGCCATGCCTTGGCCCGATCCTTCAATGTGTATGGGAAGCATCTCATTTTGAGTTGATCTTCATCTAAGCCATCCAAAGAGAAGGTTTGGAAAGTGGTATAGAATTCCCAATTGAAATTCAAAGGGTCTTTACTGGGAACCCCATAAGATAGCAGCATGTTGTAGTGGATACTCTTCAATTCATAGTTCCTACCTACCTCTCCCAAGTGTATGCATGAAGTGGCAGTACCAATCACTGATCTAGCATACTCTTTCATTTTCATTACTAACTACCTTTCACCCATCTTTTGGTTATTAACTTGATCTTCACGTTTGGGTTCCTCACGATCATCTTCAAAGTCCCCTTAAGGTCTTCATATTCGATGTATGTTATCAACAAAAGGAATAGGTTCACTATCTAGAGATCTCCTTCCTAGCATAAACTAAACAAACTCACTTCCTAGAGACCTCCTTCTTAGCAGGGACTAACTAAGGCAACGCTAAATCAATAACAAAGACTAAACAAACAAATCAATGAAGCAATATAATAAAACATGTATTAATGAATAGACAAAAACAATCAACAAATCAATCAAAATTAAACCAAGTGCAAACATTAAACTCCTCTCCGATAACGATGCCGAAAACTTATTGTGCCTAAAATAAGTTCTAAAAATATCCATGTTGTCCGAGTCGCAAGTATACTAGATAGTTATAGTTGATTACCTAGGATCGTCTCCCACGGAGGTGAAATTAGTTCACTCAAACTAACTTTGAACAAAAATAAAAACAAATGCAATTGTAAACATTCTATCTCCATTATTAAGTGAAGGATTTAAAGAAAATCACAAAATTAAACTAAGAAGTAAACTAATTTTACTTGAAACAAAAGCATAAAGATTAATCGAAGTGGAAAACTCTTGAGAATTAAATTAACTAATTTAATCTCCTATGCATGATTAAGGGGAAATGATTGGATAATTGTCTTACTAAAATTAACAGTTGGGTTTTAAGATCAACTCGAATAATAAATTAAATCTAACTTTCATATTCGACAAGTTATCATCCGAATTAATTATGAAAACTCGACTATTAATTTCCACTTAAGTTAATATATTTCTAATTCTTAACCTAAGTGTCTATAGTTTCTCGTTCCATATTAAACTTTTTCTCTCAATCCTTCATTTAATACCAAAATTATACTAAGTTTGGTCATGCTATTACATCTGTTCAGTTTAGAAATTGTAGCAAATATAAGACAATAACATAGTCCCTCAATTATATATATTTGACTAAAATAGCTATATTAATCTTCAAGGAAAAAAGACCATCCCATCATGGAAATAATAAGATTCATCATATTCAAATACTTCAATCCCATCTTTATCACTATAAGATAAGTATTTAAGCAATAAACCTAGTAAACAACCAAATGAACTATTAAAAAATAACAGAGTATCAGTCAATTAGGCTAACAGGTTCATAAGTTTAGTAAACAATAGAAAAGTAAAACACAAAGAAATAATGCAAAAAATGCAGAACAGAGCAAGCAAAATAAGATTGGATGTGGGAATTGCAGTGGTCCCCTGCACTCTCAAGCTCTCTGCATTAGCTCTCGCCTTCTGCTCCTACTTGGCTCTCACCCAAATGATCGAATTCTCAAGTTGTTTCCACTCTCTGCTATTCTTCTTCTTCACCTTACCTGACTGGTCTCTGCTTTCTTCCTTATCTTCTCTACCTTCTTTTCCTCTATTTGTTTTTCTATCTTAGAATGTCCCAGTGTGTCTGTGTTAAGAATTTATGGAATGATAAAATATGTGCCACCCTCCTCTCTTCTTTTTATTTGTAGTCTTATTTTGGTTTTAGTTTTTTGAGCCTTCAACCTGTAGATGCCATGTAATAATTAGACGAATGAAAGAATCATGCCATAAGGGCTGGTCACCACTGTGACTTAAGTGTCACGATGGTGACACTTTGGTCACCACCTTAACTAAGCTTGTCACAATGGTGGCACTTTAGTTTCTTTTCATGTCAAATTTTCTTGAATTTTAATTTTTCATGCAAAAATTACAAAACATTCCCTTCAACCTTCATGCAACATTCACGACCATTTTCACTCAATTAATTCAAATTTGGATTTAAAATACCATAATTGTAACCAAAATCAAGATATGAAGGCAAGAAAAATTAATAGAAATTACAAACAAAAGTTTCTCAAGTCGATGTTTCAACTAACTTGGAAAACTCTTCAGCGATTATACCACCTGTGACAATCCCCGAAACTTATATGGTTGATATTTTCAAAAATCAGATTAGTATTGTAGCCCATTTTGAAGACACTACTCCTCCACAACTTACAAAATCGATTGATATAGAAACTAGCTATGAAGAAAAAAAATACCATGGCTAGCACGGAGGATAGGAGTGTTCAAGATGTTACCACTAATGCAATTGGTCAGTACCATAGCAGCTATAACTTTAGACATTATGAAAAATATGCATATGGTATGCAAGAGGCAGGGACCATTAGGAGATATCTATCACCAAATTGGGATTCCAACTGAGCATATCACATTGGGAGCAAAAGGGAATTACCTCAATATAGTTGAGCAGTCACCATGACAAAGATCACTACCATCCCAGATGGAAGGAGTAGCACTAGAGGAGGCTAGTGCAAGATCGTCCAAGGTGCCGACACCACCAAGATGTTGAGACTAACCAAATATAGCTCGATTAGAGAAACATATGGAGCAAATATTGGGTGTTCAGTGCATTATTCGAGCACATCAAGCGAAACTAATAGAGTGGATAGAAAGATGAGCAGCCTATGATAGATGGATGGAGGAGGTATTTATGTAGATGGCGAGACATCTTAGGATATCCATCCCACCTCTAGCATATAGAGCGGTTGCCTCATCTGCAGCTCTGTAGAAATATGAGGCTCCAAAACCTGAGGATCCTCCTACGATAAACATGCCAGAATCACCGAGGGGCTGATGGATGTTTTATTTTGCTTTTCCTTTTTTTATTATTTGAGTATTTTTCTTATTTTCCTTATTATTTTATTTTGTTAAACATTAATGCACTGTTATTTTATGTTATGTTACCTTTATTTCCAAGTTCTTTACTTATATTCTTTATTATTTTTTCTTTTATCTTTTTATCTTCTTTTGTTTATATTTTACATGGCTAGATGTATATAATATAAGATGGATCTCCAATTCAGGACTATGTGCATCTTATTATTTAGGGTAGTACCAATCATAACTTTCTTATTTTTATTTTTATGTTTTATTTTATTTTTATATGCTTCAATTGTGTACATTAGGGACAATGTACAATTTTAAGTGTGGGGAAGGGTTTCAAATTTTTAAGTTTATTATAATCTTTTTTATTAATTTTTTATTAATTGACTTCCCGATTTAGTTAAAAACGATCCAAATCACTTTAAATCATTATTCATTATTGATTTGAATTAGTATGCAAAAGGATAAACGTTAAAATAGAATTGATTTTATAAGTCATATTTTTAGTAATCATTTAAATAACTAATTTAATGAAAATTGCATATTATTTACACAGAAGACTTTTTTCTAAGCTTTTGTGCATAAGAGAAAATAGATTGTTATTTAAGGCTCTTTTTTATGTGTGTTATCATGCAAAGTTGGATAATTCTAGAACGTGCTTTTATTATTTACATTAAGACCATAATTGTTAAATTAGAAGCATTGAAATGATAAAGGCATTTAGATTCAACCTTTTGTTTAGCCTATTTTCTTGTTTATTATCCTACCTTATTTTATCCCTTAGGATTAACCATTTTTTAGATTTAGCCTTTTCATTGACTATAACCACATTATTTGCCTTTACCTTAATTTACTTGAAAGCCTTTTTACTATTTTGCACCCTAAAGGATTTACATTTACTTGATTGCTTGAACTTGGAATTTGTTGAAGAATTTTAAAAGAGGTCCAATAGTTCTTTATTGTTGCTATATGATGAATGTTTGAAGAAAAATTAAAAAAATAACAACAAAAGTATAATATATGTTGCAAGCATTAAAAAATATATGTTAAAGTTATTGTACAAATCGAATTATGGTGTGAAGGACTTATTCTGTGAAGAACTAAGTTTCATGTAATTTTGTTTATCTAAACTCCCTTCAATGTTATCACCCTTTTATTATCCTTAACATATCTTTACCTAAGCCTCATTAACACCTTGTATCAAGACATTTTGATTTTTCTTTATAGTTTACTTATAAGTGGTGAAGATATGATGTTATTGTAAGTTTACGGTTAAGAATCCTTTTGTGCATTGATTTGAGAGTTCCTACACTTTCCACCCTAAACACTTTAAGTGCACTGAGTGAATTATTGGTGAGGGTGTAAAATTTTTCCTTTTGATTTCAAAATATTATAAATGTATTACTATATTGACTTATGAAAGTTGCTTCTAGGATAACTTGAATTTAATTGTATGTTAATTTGATTGATATGATTTGATGATTTAGAGTGTGGATGAACAACTCAAGGTTAATAAGGTTGAATGTTTGTAAGTTTGATGATTTAGCCTATGATTTTCTTGAGGACAAGCAAAGATTTAAGTAAAGGGATGTTTAACAAATGATTAATTGATTACATTTATATACTGATATTTAGTGTGTTTTGCTTATTATTTAAGAGTTTCATAGTATTTTTTACCCTTATTTTTCTTCAATTATGTTTTCAGGTGATAATTACCTTTATAGACCAAAAAAAGAAGTATTCAGGTGAAATCATGGTATGGAATGGAATAATTTGAGCAATTTTGGTGATACACAATTGTGTATAGTGATCGTGTAATTCATTGTAAACATATGAAACTTCAAAGAAACTATTTTTCCCTTATGAACATACACGATTATTTATATTACCCATATAAGCTTCTACAACCATGTAAAGTCACAAATTAAAGGTGTTTTAAGATGCATAATCATCTACACAATCGTGTAAGTGAATATGTATGTTCCATAAACCCTAGTTTTCACTATAAAAAGGATATTATTGAAGGTACGAAAGGAGGGAGGAAATTAGAGTCATCAGAGACACCTAAAAAGGAAGAAGAAACAAAAAAAAAGGGCAGTAGATTTTCCAACACAAGTAAAAGAAAAGAATTTCAAATTCGTTCTCAACTTTTTTCTTATTTCCTTGTTGTTGTTAAACATTCATGATGATTATTTTGGATTGGGAAATTGGATTGATTCACTTGTGTTATGTTGTGCAGTGAGAGCTGGTATCCCAATAGACCTTTAAACATCAAAATAATAGGCAATTGAAGAGAGATCTTAATTATTTATTAGTTATCTATAGGATTGCTTAAAATCCAATTAAGTAGTTAAGAGTAATTTTAAGATGAGAGATTGCAACTCAACTCTTTTCAATTGGGATTACTTAGTTAGATCTTAAGAAAAGGTACTCACAACTATAGGATATCTAGGATCAAGTGTGATTGAATCAAAAAGGTAAAGGGAAAACAAATAAGGATAGAAGTAATTCCTAGCTTTCATTATGAATTAATCAACTGATTTCACTACTACCTAGAAAATAGTTGTACATAGTTTATTTATTAATTCTTTTTTTAGTTTAATTTTTAGTTAATCATCTTATTGTTTACTTTAAAAAAAGTTTACAAGAATTTTTGCGTGACTATATAATCGTTATGGGAATGATATCATTTATACTATAAGTTACAATCTATATACGTGTAGTATTGAAAGTTTTTTATATAAAACTATCAACAGTGGACTATCAACAATGGACTAGTTGGAAAGGAATGATGTGTAAAACGTAGACGAGGTAGCAGACTTGGAGCAATATTTAAGAGGTAGTTTCAAGGACCAGGAGAACAAATATGAAAAAGCATTATGTATTGACTAGCTTTAGTTTCATCATCATTTTTTTTATATAAACCCTAAATCCCTATTGTTTTTTAATTGATTTCTTTCATTAGTTATTTGTTTTCTTTTTATTAGTTTATCAGTTTAATTACCTTAAAACAAATCTTTGGTTTTATTTTATTTGTTTGTTTAACTAGCATTAATGCTATTAGTAACTAGTTCTCTATAAGATTAATACTCTAGAACCACTCCAACTTTATTTAGTTATATATAATTGACTCTATGTGTTTTTTAGATAAATATTAGATCAAGTTTTTTGCATAGTCTTTGGAGAACCACTATAAGAGTTAAGACATTTAGTGACAACTTTTTTGTTACTAACTATCATTTCGTCACAGATATGAGATTTTTGTGACAAAACAATTGATTGACACTATAGTTTGGATTAACTATGATGATTTATTTATTTTGTCACTAATGGTAATTGTAACAATTTAGTATCTTTCACAATTGAATTGTCACTATTAATATATTAATAGTGTCAACAAAATTTATCAATAAGTTTTATCACTAAAAGCATATGCAATTTGGCTCCAAAGTAATTTTGGCAGGAATGAATTGTAATTGTGACAAAACATATGTTGGTCACTAATATTTTCTATTTGCTATTACAAAACATAGTTTGGTAGCTAATATTTTTCTCTTGCTTTTTGTTATGAAAATTTTGTCAATAAAAATTCAATTAGTTAGTGTCTACTTAATATTGTCACAAAAACGGAACTATCACTATGGTCACTACTATTATTAATTTTTATGACAAAAAATTTGTTGTCACTTGATCATCAACTTTCTGTTACAAATGTTATTTTCAATATAAACATAACAATTAATGATAACTATTTCTTGTCTTAATAACATATTAAAATTAACTACTCTAATGATTAATTTTGTCATTATTGTACAAATTTTAAGGATTATAAACTACTTGTCACAATTTTTCTTTAATATTATTATCTGTAAACAAATTCAAATATTCTCTTATAAAATATTTAAACTACACATCTTCTTCGTTAGCTTTCTCGAGCATCCTGACAAGTTTGCTGCTGTCTACAAAAAGCCGTAAGTCTTTTTCCTTTGCGACCCATTGGTACTCCGCTTAATATTCTTACACAACTACCAGTACAAGACAATAGAAATTTTTTTACAACGTGATAAATCAACCTTTTACAAAAGCCTTTCTCACTAGAATCTCACCTTACCTGACACAACAACCACTTTCACTTGCATGCCTCTTGAGTAAATTCTCAGTGGGCGCTTATGCGTTGACAAGCATATATAAAATTTACTATTGCTTCTAATTAGCCCATGGTGTATTCTTGTGCAAGATTCACCAAAATATTATTTTAATGAGTTTAACTCAAATCAGTCATTAATCTTTTTTCATTCATTTATTATTTGTGAACTTCTAATGCTCTCTTCGGTTGGCAAATAAGATTATCTTGGCTAGCTTCTGTGTTTGCTATATCTGGTTTTTTTCCTCGTGGTCTCCTTTCGTTTAGGAATCCCAAGGGATTTTTAGGGAAGTAACTACGGGAAAGTGTGGGGGCCGCGAGTTAGGAGGGATGACTTTTAATCATGCTAATGGGATATGAGCAAGCTTTTCTATGCATGCAACATGTAAGAATAAAAAAGGTGATGACATACAAAGAATGGGGTCGTGGAACATTGAGACCCTCACGGGGAAGTCTTTAGAATTAGTAGAGATTTTGGACAAGTACAAGATACAAATAGCCTGCATTCAGGAGATTAAGTGGTCAGGAGCTAAAGTAAAGGAGATAGGGGGATTCAAACTATGATACTCGAAAGGTCTGCGGAGGCAAAATGGGGTAGGTATCCTAGTGGTCAAGGAACTTATAAACCAAGTGATGGGGATCACAAGGATAAATGATAGGATTATAGTGGTTAAAATTATTATTAGCAATGGTGTTCTCAATTTAGTATGTGCATATGCACCTTAAGTTGGTTTATGCGAACAATAAAAATGTCTATTATGGGTGGCGTTGGATGGAGTGATTCAACAAATCCCTAATACTAAAAAGGTTATCTTAGGAGGTGATTTTAATAGGCATACAGGGGTTGTTTCAGAAGAGTATATAAGGACTCATAGGGGCTTGAAGTATGGCACTAGAAATGAAAGTGGAAATACCTTATTGGATATGGCCATAGTGTTGGAGTTATGTAAATATAGTGCCCTGGAAAGCAAGTATAATTACATATATCTTAATCTTCTTCAGTTACAGTTTTGTAATGGAAATATTTATTATTACTAAAATAAAAGAGCTTGGTTTTAATGAGCATTATATATCTAATCATAAGGTACCAAGATTCTTTTGTAAGTAATAAACATATACATAGTGTAACATCCCGTTTCCATACAAAGGGTTGAACCATAGAAACTAGTACATGTGTGATCAATCAGAGAAATTAGGAAAATACATCTCATGCTCACGCATTATATAATATACATGTACACGTGAACAATAATTTTTGCACATAAAAAATGACTGTACATGCATTCATGACATTTCCCGGTATATTGTGAATAAATGTGATTGTTATGAAAAATGTGATTT
>JAOTAY010020129.1:0-13390 GCA_025629805.1 Erythroxylum baracoense
TAAATTTGTAAAATTAATTATTATATTTTTAAAATATATAAATTTTAAATAAAATTTGATTTAATAATTAAAATATAATTAAAAATAAATATTAGTTTATAAATAATAAAATTTAAACTATTTATTTTAAAAATAAAATAATTTTATTAATAATTTATTGATAAATATTATATAAAAGATTAAAATAAATTTATTTAATGTATAATTATTATGAGCAATAAAAATATTTATTTTATTTTAAAAATAAAAATTAAAAAATCACAATAAAAATTGAAATAAATAGTTAATTAAAAAATGTTTGAAAAGGGGGGTGGGAGGGAAAGTTTTTTGAAAGTTTTTTAAAAATTTTTAAAATTTTGCGAAAAACTTCTATTTTTTAAAATTTCCAGTATTGGCCGATATTCGGTTGGTATTTAAAATACCAGCCGGTACCAAGTGAAATTTGCCAGTACCGACCAGTATTTACGACCAATTTTTTAACCATAATTTCGTATCGTTTTTTGATCGATACGGTACGTATCGGCCGGTACCGTACAGAATTCAACACAGTAATTTTACCTATCTTTAATACTAACCTAATTGCTTATGAATTACTAGATTATTGGCTCTAGACAATCCTAGGGTTGATTACTCTCTCTCGAGTTATAATCATTAACCCTAATTTATAAACCCTAATCAGACTATGAAGTTGTAATTTCTCAATTAACAACCTATCCAAAACTCTAATTAGATCCGAAGTTGTCTAATAAAATATCGGAAACTATTACAAGATCTGTCTTCGCATAATTTATCGATTTGATTTAATTCTTGTTCTATTAAATCGCCTAACTCTTGTTAGCCCAATTTAATTATTTTTCACTCAATTCACCTTCTCAGTTTATCATTGAATTTTGCAATTGTAGAAATTAAATCACAATAAATCTAGTAAAACATAAATAATCAAATTTCATTAAATCAGAGATGAAACCCCGAAGGTGAGTTGAGAAGCAACATCAAAATCCAACAATCCTATCATCAACTATTATTCTAATTCTATACAATAATAAAATTGAAAATAATAGGAAATACAAAATTGAATGGACGAACTCCAATGCTTCTATCACGATCGTGGCCTGTTGTGTCATGATTATGGGTCGTTGTTTTGGCCCGAATGTCTCTGAAACTTCTCCGTTCTTCGCTGTTGACCCTGAAACACTAACAAACACATCAAGGTACCTCAAAAATATAATAATTAAGCTCAAAGACTTGTACTAACCCTTAAAACACTTAAAACATAAATAATTAACAAACTAACACAATTCCAACCTAAAGACATACTAAATGATTGAATTATCCGTTAAATACATATCAAACTAAGTCCTAAAACACGATGCAATTCACACTTATTAACAGACATGATTAGGATAGTGAAGATCTTAAAAACCAGGTGGTTAAGAGACGTAAACTTGCTTATAAAGATGATCATGAAGGAAGGCATTATTGACATCAAGTTAGTGGACTGATCAATTTTTAGAAAGAGCAATGGTAAGGATGAGATGAATGGTAGTGGGTTTAACAACAGGGCTGAAGGTGTCAATGTAGTCAAAACCACAAGCTTGGTGAAAGCCTTTGGTAACCAAACAACCTTTATAGTGTGGAGTAGTTCCATCAGGATTCTGTTTGGTGCAAAACACCCATTTACAACCAATAGAGTTAGCATTTGGTGGAGGAGGAACAAGAGTCCAAGTATTATTGCGATGGAGAGCAGTGAACTCATGAAGTATAGCTTGACACTAGTGAGGAAATTTATTTGCCTAGGTAAAGGATGTAGGGTCAGGACAAGATTTGGTAAACATGAAGTAGGTGATGTAGTTTAAAATGATGAAGTAGTACGAGTTTGATCACAAGTTTTTGTGACCATTGGATGGGAAGATTGTGTTCGGTGAGGTGGTGGAGGGAGTACAGAGGGTAATGGTAAAGGAGACGGAGGGGGTCGAGTGAAAGGTTAGGGAAGTGAGCGGAGTATGTGGTGAGGATATAAACGATGTGGGTGGAGAGGGAGTATAAAGAAAATCATTTTCAAGAAAATGAACATGGAGAGAAATATAAAGTTTGGACATTTGAGGATCAAATCAACAATAGCCTTTATACTGAGAATAATATTCAAGGAAAACGCACGAAGCGAATTTGGGTGTAAGTCTATTAGGATGAGTGGAACCAAGAAAGGGAAAGCAGGTACATCCAAAATATCATAAATTAGAGAGATTTGCTGGGGTTTTGAATAGTAATTTATGAGAGGAGTTGTTGTTGAGGATTGGAGTGGGTAATAGATTGATAAGGTACAAAGCAACAGAGAAAGCTTTAAACTAAAAGACTTTAAGAAGAGAGGCGAGAAGAAGAAAGGTTAGACCAGTTTCAGTGATCTGACAAATTGTGCGTTCAGCAAGTCATTTTGTTGAGGAGTTTAGTGATAAGAAATGCAATAAATGCTAACATTGGTAATAAGAAATTGTGCAAAGGCACCTTTGATGAGTTTAGGAGCTCCATCGTATTGAAATTGCTTGATGTGGGTGAAGAATAAGTTTTTAGTTGTAGTTTTGAAAGTTTGAAAAATATATAGAGCATAAGATTTGTGAACAAGTGGAAAAATCTAGGTGTATGTGTTAAATTCATTGATGAAAATAATAAAATAATGAGAACCAGAAAATGAATAAGAAAGGGAAGGACCTCAAATATCACAATGAATAAGTTGTAAAAGAGTGGTGGAAAGACGAGAAGAATGTGAAAAGGGAAGACGAACACTTTTTCCTTGAAAAATAAGAAGTACAAAGAGTTATCACACTTGGACAAATATTTAAGGACCTAGATAACTTAGCAAGTGCTGAATGACACGAATGACCAAGGCGTTGATGCCAAAGATTAAGAGCAGCCGAAGTAGTTATATAAGTGATAGGATTTTGGAAGTGTAATGAAATCTTTATAGGATTGAGATTATTGCAAATGGAAACTTTGAGGAGCAGTATCTTGTTTTGAAGATCCTTCACAATATAACCAAAGGGATTAAATTAAATGAGATAGGAATTATCAGTAACAAATTTAGCGACAGATAACAGATTTGTAGTGAGATGTGGAACTAATAAAACCTTACGAAGACAAAGTGGACGAATTTTTATGGGGAATGTAACAAGATCGGTAGAGGAAATAGGAAGAGTGTTACCATTACTAACGATGACTTGGTTGGAGCCTTCATATGGAGTTATGGAATCCACAAGATGAGGGTCGGGTATCGTGTGAGTAGTAGCACTGATGTTAACCATTCAACAGTATCATTTGAGTGAAAAGGTGGAGTATCATTAGGTTCACTAATGTCCATGGCTGTAAAAGCAGTATTAAGGGAAGTAAAATTAGGAGGGGGCCTAGAGGGGCAATTCCAAGATTCAAAATAACTGCAATGGGCCACAATGTGACCCCACTTCCAACATATTTGGCATTGGATGGGTGGTTTATTAAAATTTGGTGTAGGTTGGGTGTGTTGTGGTGGTTGATAAGGCTTGGAATTGGGCTTGTAGTTCTTGGGTTTGGTGTGTTGGGGTGGGTTATAAGGTGGCTGTATGTTTGTGGATTAATGTGGACTTGGTGGGTTCAGCCTAGCCTACCAATCATTAGGGTTATTAAAGTTATGCCTCCAAGAGCTGCGCCTGCCATTATAACATGAACTGCCACCAGAGGAGTTGCGATTCCAAGGGATACGTGAGGAGCATCTCGAGTTGAGCCACCGAAAGAGCTGCATCAGTGGAGTTTAAGGAGTGATAGGAGAGAAGATGTTGCTTGTGGATAAGAAGGCGAGCACGAAGATCCGAAAATGTGAGGAGAGAATCGCGATGCTCTATTCCTATGAAAAAAGATTCATACTTCATGGGAAGACCATTCAAGGTAAACAGAACGAGATCGTCATCACAGATGTGGTTGTCGATCGTCGCGAGTTCCTCCGCAATGGTGGAGACAATATTCAGAAAATCAGAGATCGAGGATGCACTTTTGTTGAGCATATGAAGCATGTGACGAAGGAGTGACTATTTGGACAAGGATTGTTGGAGAAAGTGTCATTCAAGGATCAGCCAGAGGTCACGAGTAGTATGACACTCGAGAGCCAAAGGAGCAGTGGAGTTAGAAAGAGACGCAGTAAGATAGCAGTAGACTAGGCGGTCATATTTCTGCCATTTAACAAATTCTGGAGATGCGGTATCGACATTCAAATATGATGCTGGGAAGAAGAGAGTTTCTTCATCGTAGCCAATAAGATCAGAGGCTGCGAGAACAGCTTGAACCTGATTTCGCCACACTAGGTAATTTGTTGTGTCAAGAAGTGTGATAAGAAAATTTATCAATTGATTGACTGGTAAAATTGAGGTTATGTGATCGACCATGGCTGTGTGTGGAGATGTCTTGGATTGGTGTAGTAAGGTGTAGACAAATGTGTGTGAATGTGTGGTTCTGTAGTGGTGTGTAGTTAAGTTTGTGCTGAAGCATAGTGTGTGGATGGTTCAGACTAGTATATGTGTGTGTGTGTATGTTGTGGTGGAGATGTGTAATTGATTGGAGTTTTGGGAAGTTCAAGCTTGGTATGCGTTAAAGTATGTTTTTGTTGAGGGTTGTAGGTATGCTGAGTTTGTGAATGGTTAAACTGGTGTAGGATGGGTTGAAAAAAATTTAGAAGAGGCCGGGTGTTGGCACTGATACCATAAAGAGAGTTGTGAAGAATGTATAAGAAGATGTGTTATTGCTTTCCTTGTAAATTTGTGAAAGGCCTGTGAGCCTTTATATACAGGTAAAAAACAAAATCAAAAAAGAGATTTACAAAGAATATTACAGCTAATATTTTGATCTAGTTTGATCTAAGCTTATCTACAAATATTGACTTGTAATCTTATATAAAAATATTGAATTGTTAAGATACATGTAAATCAAACGTTATCAAGGGGAAAGGTTATAATGGTAAAATCTATATTATTATTTAACCCTTTCAATTAAAGAATTAGAAAGGGTTAAATAATAATATATTATTATTTAACCCTTTCTAATTCTTTTCAAATTCATTTTTTCAGTTTATAATCATTTCTTAAATTGTTTTATTTTTTAAATACTCATTCAACTCTACTTAGTTCTTTTCTATTAACGTTTTATTAAATATTTTTATTTATATCAAATGATAATCCATCTTAGGTATTTTCAATCAACATTCCCTAATTCTCTTTCCCTTGTTTACTCAAAATTGAGTTGTTATTTTAAGTTAATATACCTTAGAGTTGATTTTGTCTTGAATTCATTTTATAATAATGAAACGTTTCACACTTAATTTAGATTTCTTCAGGTAGTTATCTACAATATAGAATTTGTCATTATGTTTGATATATAATTTTTTTCTTTGGTAAAAGATCTATTTTGCCCTCCATTATTTGACAAAAAGTTAAGAAGAGTTGTTATCTCTAGTACCATTTTACCTTGTAATGTTTAAAAAATGACACAATTTGCCCCAAAAAGACTCACTCCTTCATGTCTCTATTGAGTAAACATTATATCTCAATTATATTGGTACACTTGTCATGCCAAATAAGGTTATATGCCAAAATAAATAAAATTGTTAATTTTAGGTTTTCTAAAGAATTATCTTGCTTTAAAAATAAAACTCAAAAGCTAATTTTTCATTTGATTTCCCCTAACTAACCTCGACTTTCATCAAATCTTTAATTCTCATACCTACTCCTCCTTGGCTATCACTCACCAATGGTCGTTTCCACCACTACCACCACCACCACTAATAACATTTTTAGACCTATGTTTTTTTTTTCTGCGTAAAGGACCATTTTACCAAATCCCAATTTCAACAATATTTGCCTCATTTTGCTATCCACTAGCACCACTCTTAGATGTTCCCTTAGGACCTCAACTTTCGATACTTGTTGCTGCTTCACTAGGTTTAACAATCGTCACTACATCATGTCACCTAAGTTGATGTCTTTTTTTTAAATGTTGCTTTTGCCCCTCCTCAAATCCCTAAAGAGAGTTAATAAGATATTGTTGTGTAATCAGATATTAGTTTTAGGGTTTGTTTTACAATTTTCGTTTCATTTTCATTTTTGGTATATTTGGTAGCAAAGTCGTTATTTCTATTAGGTTTTTTTTGTCTCTTACCCTTTTTTATTATTTCATATATTGTTCTCTTTTTTGCCATTTTATAATAAAAGTTCTGGATTGTAGTTGTTTTTTATAAGATTTGGATTTTTTATAATAACAATATTGCTTCAATCTTATGAAAATGCTATGTGTCATTGGATTATTGATAATTGATATTAGGTTACAAAATCGTTGATAATGTCACAAGTAAGTGAGAGCTGAGGAGGAGGAAGAGCTCAGTCAAAGAAGCAGGGATGAATAACAAAGAGATTGTCTAGGTATTAGGGATTTAATGAAAGTATAAGATGTAGAATAGGCTCTATAAATAGTTTTGGACTGTTCCTTTTTCATATCAGCTTCCATTCTTTAGAGGATTTCTTTCACTTTCTCATTTCTTGCTCTTTAGTGGTGAAGTCAGAGCCAAAATACTGAGTACCAATGTATCGGTGAAGATCTGCATCTAGTTGGGTCAGTTGAGCTTTATAAGATTTATATAAGCTTCAAACTTTAATAGAGAAGCCATCTAGTCGTTGGTGAGTAGCTTGGCTGTGTTGAATTAAACCATCAAGTTTACAATCAATTCGTTGAACGACTTTGTTTTGAACCAAAGCATCATTGTTAAACGGGGAAAGATTGGGAGTGTAAGATTCCTAAAAGGCAAGCCTTGAGATTTGATGTTCATTGAGAGAAAGGGCTTGTGTCTCAGCCAGAATACCTGAAATTTACACTACAGTCTTGCTTTGTTTATCCCTGATCTCTAATGGTATCTATTCATAAACACAAGGTCTGGTGTTCCTCTGTTGTTTCCCATGGCCCTCCGACCAAGGGTAGTCTGAGTGTTATCAGAGCCATAAGTGTTATTGACTGTGACAACAGTATTTTTGATGAGAGTGAGTAAGGAGTAAGGAGTTTCCATAGCCATGAGTGAAAAATCTCTACCCAGTGACCCTGTTCATCTTTCTATTGCCAATCTCCCTTCTAATGTGAAACTTACCTTATCTAATCGTATAGAACAACTTGTAGAAATAACCCATCTTCCTGAAGAAATTCATATTTAAGATACTTCCTTACCTTTGCTTAGTCCTTATAGTAAAAGAAATCATCCAAAGTTCCCATCTGGAATAGTGTAGTCTAAAAGCTACAACCACAGAGCAGTATGTAAAGCTCGAGATTCTTAAACAGCTCATCTCTCTTTGGAGAGAGTAGAACCATACACACCTTTATATTAGAGCTATTCGTCTTGTTCTCACCCTCTATGGAAGAAAGGGAATACCTGCTACAACTAGGATATCTCTTCTATACACTGCCTATACAACGTACCAAAATGCCTTAATTGTTACTCTATTGACGACCCTTAATATCATCCTCACTATTCCCCCTGATTTCAATATCAGGCTGGTGATCTTACTTTATTTGAAAGACTTCAAGTTTAGATCTAAATCACTGGAGCAAAATAAGATCCTACTGCCATTATGGCCACTCTACACCATCAGATGATCTACCAATGGCAAAATCATACCATAGATCTTAATTTCTCCAATTCCACTTCAGATTTGTTGTAGATGGTAGTAGATAGAGCTTATGACTAGAGTACCATCATTCAAATTCCAAAGCAACTACCACCAATGGAGCTTAAGAAGCTAATGTCGATTGAATGGATCACTAACTATTAGAAAGTGTTTCATACTCACCATAGGCATTCCTTCCACACTACAACTCCTACAATTCTTTAAACCCTTCGAGATGGCTCATTCAAATCCATTTACACCCGTCCTATAAAAGATCAACCTGGATCCTCAACAACCTTTGGTCCTATTATGATGATTTAACCAGTGTTCTCACATACAAAAGGCAAAAATGGACCTCTAATCCATTATTTCAAATTAGATGGAGCACCTGTATACGTTATCCATCATCGTTGACATTTTTTCTGGGATGTAGATCCCCCCATGTGTGAACCAGACTGTGAAGTATATCTAAACCTTGATTCAGATAGTGATGATGATGAGCATTATAATAGAAGATGAAGGAAAAAGAAGAACAAAAGAAATGAGATATGTAATTGTCAACCTACTCGACAATTCCACTATTAACATTGGGATCATGATGATGATTCTGAACCTTGGATTGAGAATCCAAGACCAAGACCCAAAAGTATTTGGGAGTTACTCAAAGCTGTTAACTATGGATGGAACACAAAAGAGTCAATCTCCAATAAACCTCAGCCAGTTATTCCATCTTTTATTCCTATACCCTCTCTAATTCCGTGCATAATGGTTAATCCCTATAAGGAAGATTTTGCTCCCCTGAAGAGATGTATAAATGATTAAAAAAAGGGTTATCTTTGGACCATATATTTGTGCCTCTGGCATGAGAGCTCATGGAACAATGCTTTCAAATCCTGTTGGTTAAACTCTCAACTGGCAGACTGACAATGCTTTGGCTCAAAACAAAGTCCATCAACGGATTGATTTTAAACTTAATGGTTTAACTCAACACACGCAATTACTCACGAACTACTAGATGGCATCACTGCTAAAGTTCGAAGCTTATATAAATTTTATAAAGCTCAGCTGACTTAACTAGATGCAGATCTTCATTGATATATTGCTACTTAGTATTTTGGCCTTGACTTTACCACCAAGGAGCAAGAAATGAGAATGGTGAAAGAAATCCTTCGAAGAATTGAAGCTGATATGCATCCAAGTTTGTTTGTGGAGCCTATCCCACACCTTTTCCAGTTCACCAACCCATCTATCCTATTCCAACAGTTATCCAACCTATCTATTCTCCACCAACATATCCTGAAGCTACTGATTATGAACAGGTATTCAAAATAAATTATCCTTTAATCAGACAACATTTCCATCTTACTACTACTGAACCCAAATCAACCTAATCCTCAAAATCCAAATCTTTAAAACCTAAACCTATTAAGTCTTCTGAACCTTCACCTTTATATGCTAAACCATCTGATCTATGGAATGAACCCTTACAAATTAATACTCCACCTTCTTTACCACCAAAACCTTAGCTTTCAAAAGACAAAGCTCCTCAAATAGAGTTCATAGCAACTCTTACACCAGCATCTGTTTCTGCTATATTTGACAAAGAATGCCCCTCTAAGCATTCCAGCATATCTAATACTCTTGCACTAGCCTCTATTCTTAAGACATCTGAAGAAGAATGCTTATCTGAGCATTCTAGCATCTTTCGAACTATCTAAACCATTTTCTGATGAGTTTGAGTAATTAGCTGATCTGTCTGGTCTAGCTCAGATTATAATGATCATGCCTGGACCTACTAAAGTTGAGCCTGAAATCAGAATTGTACCATCGGTAGTACCAGTACCACCCTGGTTTACCTGATGATCTTCCTCCTAAAAAATGGAGAGAGTGCCTTCATAAATTCGGTGCATGGATTAACTTACAAATGGCTCGACCAAATAATCCTTTAAAGGATATTTTGTCTAAATTTACTTATTGTTTTACTAGCATATTATGAGACTGGTGGCAAAGTCTCGATGATTATCAACGACTATAGTACATTTAAGTCACATTTGCTGGGTTACTTCTTAGTGTAATTCATAAAGAATTCATTGATGACTTTCAGTTCATTGACAAACAAGTCAAACAAGAGTATTTTGAGATGAAGTGTTGTTCTCTGGATAGAAAAGACATATAGAAACATTTTCAGCGTATGACGGAATGTTATTATCTTCTCAATAGATTCAACTATGTTACTCTCCATTCTATTTTTATTTCCTCTCTTCCAGAAGAATTACAACCTGAGTAACAAAGGACCATTTTTTCACTACTAAGAGATATGAAAGATATATCTCTTGGAGAAATTTATCAACTCACTTTAGCTTCTCTTGACAAGCTATATGATCAACAAGTGTTTTTCAAAAATATGATTCAAGGTGGTCCTCTGTTAAAGAAGGCATGCAAAAAAACTTATTTGATAATCAAGTGTAAGGAGAAAAAAGACTGTAAATGTTATATGAAAAAGAAAGATCATAACCAGAAGTTCTCCTCCAAGAAATTCTGCAAATCCTATTTGTCTCCTAAGGAAGTCTACAAGTACTTCAAGAAAAAGAAACGACGACGATTTGTCAAATTCTTCAAAAGAAGACATCCTTAAGCCAAAAAGGCATATCACTGTTTCCTTTGTGGAAAGATAGGACATTTTACTCATCAATGTCCTAATAAGATACAAAGAGATATCAAACTCCTGGATTCCATTAAAGCTATTATATCCATTCATGATAATGGGAATATTGAAGAACAATCTAGTGAAGATGAAGAAACAAAGTTTGTTGTTCTTCTTAATTCCTCTTATAAGGATGATAGCTCATCTACTATCTTTAATTCTAAAGACGATATTGTCTATATGTTACAACGACAACAACTATGTTTCAAGATTGATCTCAAACCTATTCCTTGTCCCTATGTTAAAATCTAATTACTGTTCCAAGACATATATGATAAACTTATTAAAGCTATTGGGTACATGGATACTAGATCCTACAGAAGCATTATGAAGCCCAGCATATTACCTCCTGATGCATGGAGTTGCTATCATGAATATTTTACTACTACTGACAACGATTCTTTCAAGATTGGTCTTCTTACTAAAAGGAAAATAGGTATTCGTTTCTTCCCTGACTGTGTGATATGGACCAAGATTCTTGGTAGTAATCTACCTGGCCTAGATATTCTTATTGGAATTGATGTCTATTGTAAGGCATCTCTATTATAAAATTTACCCAGAAGAATCAGATGTCGTGCCAACTTTAGTTCTTACACAGATCTCAGGAATGTGCTTGAACTTAAGTTCCACCATCATATGAAGCCTTAAGAGATTAGTTTTTGGAATATTGCCTTGAGAATCATGTACAGTTCTCTCATTCCAATCTTTTATGGAAGAATCCTCATTTCTTCAATTTTCTTCCTTTCAAGAAGAATGAAGATATCAATACTACTAAGGCTACTCATCTGGGTATAAACCTAGATAATTTGAAACTCGCATAGGAAGAATATGCTATCCTTCTTCAACAAGGATTAATTAAGCCCAATAAATCTAATTGGGCTTGTCAGGCTTTTTATGTCAACAAAAGGTCTGAATAGAAACAAGGGAAAAAGAGGTTAGTCATTGACTATAAATCTCTTAATACTTTCTTATAAGATCATAAGTTCTCATTGTCGAAGATTAATACTCAAGTACTATTTCTCAAGGAAGTTACCATCTTCTCTGACTTCGATTTAAAAGCTGGATTTTGGAAACTTGGAATTGACCCTCCGGAAAGATACAAGACAACATTTTGTATTCTGAATGCCTAATATCAGTGGACTATCATACCTTTTGGACTTAAGGTTGTCCCTTAACTATTTTAATTGGGCAATGAAAAAGATTTATCAGCCTATTCTCTACAGTGCTTTGACGTCTACATTAATGACATATGGTTATACTTTAAGACCCATAAAGAACATCAGAACCTACTCCAATCCGTCTTAGATCTTACAAAGCAACATGGAATTATGCTCTCAGAAAAAAAGAGCCATATTTGGTATAACCCAAATAGAATTTTTGGGTATGCATTTCCACAATGGATATTATCAACCCGGTCCATATATCATTAGTGAATTATTAAACTTTCTTGACGACAATCTTATTACTAAACAAATACAACAATTCCTTGTAATTGTCAACTATATTAGACATTTCATCCCCTATGTGGCTTATTATACATTGTCCTTATCAAAGTTGCTAAAAACGAATACACCATTATGGAGTAAAGAGCAAACCATAACCTTACAGCACCTAAAGAAAGCCTGTCAAACTCCACCTAAGATTTCTGACATAGGCCAACACATTTTGTAGATTGACGTTCTTGGTCATTATTGGGGTGCTATCCCCATTAAAGAGATTGATAAGAAGCGACATTATTGTGAACCTAAAAGAAGACACCATCAAATAGTCAGTTGCTTCCATAGCAAGAATGGGTTTCACACTATAAATTCACCATTTGCTATATTCAAGGCCACTAGGATGTCCTAGCTAATTTCCTCTCTCAACTTCAAAAGAATTCCTACCTTCTCATTCCCTTTAGAAATATCCCTCAATGGCTGACCTACCTACCACTGTCAGAATAAACAAATCCCTCCCTCTTATTACTAGACCTCCTCCTACTACACTAGATGAAATTGTTGTTCTTCTCTAAAAGAGCCTCTTCTATTATCTCCATCTTGCTCTTACACTTCTTCATGTTCCACTTCACCCTCATTACTTTGACACCACAACACCTTACAGAGTATTTTACCATCTCTACAACTCTCTCTCTAAACCTGCAATGTGGTATTTATGGGCTTTATGTGCCCGATATGCATGTATTATAGCTATTTCCCCACTACATGTCTACAAACACATTGCTGATCTCACTAATGCTGATTCTCTTCTCTGGACCTTCCTTGAATGGTTCCTATCTCTCCCAAAATGGTGCTTTCAAATTGCCCACATCCTTAACAAACATAGGTTACGGGATATTCCTCTTACAAATCAGAAAGCTCAATCTGTTTTTATTATTCATCGTCCATATAGTACCACTGTGACTGGATATATCTACACCATTAATCATCTTCAGCTCTGGCACACCACCACTAATTGGCTAGCACATCACAAAAAGGTGCTAAATGATTTATGTTCCTTTATGGATCATCTTAATCATCATCCTAAGGTAACTAAACCCACTACTTGCACTTCCCTTAGTCTATATCCAAATGACTTTGCTCTTCCCAAGCCCATCTCTCCTTCTGTTAGGTATTGGTCTTCAGTTGACCAATTTGCTCCTACAGGATTTAACATCATAGCTAGTAACACCCCATGTCCTCCTGGCTTTGAGCCTAGCAGAAGTTTAAATAAGGCCAAAGTTCTACAAATCCTATTGGGCCCATTCCTCTCCACTATTTCTAGGACACCCAAAGCCTATGACCTTCTGCTTAGACTGATACAAAAATTGTCAATTTTAACCAAGCCATGGACCACCTTGAAAAAGACATGGATTTTACAAAAGATTTTAACAACGACAGTGGTGGCCCATATTCTCTCTCTGCCCTTCTTTAAAGATTCCTCCTTATCATGTAAAAGAATCTTTGGGATCCAGTGTGTAACATCCCGTTTCCATAGAACGGGTCGGACCTGAGAAACGGGCCCAAGTGAGGTCAATCGGAGAAGTTAG